>SKCR01029066.1:0-246898 GCA_019454045.1 Zanthoxylum bungeanum | reverse complement strand
TGCCCAAATGCATTCACTTTTATAGCCGGACAATGGAAATTTAAAAACATTTCATTTCTGACAACATAAGAAGCCAACTCTCTGGGTAGAAAAGAAACATAAATCATAAAAATAGATAAAGATTTTATGGAATTGATGAAATAATAATAACAATAGAGTATAATGACGTCAAAAAAATCTCCCTAAATAGTACAGTTTGGTAAAGTGGCAGGGAAAATTCAGTTTTGAAGAATTTAGAAGAGGAAAGGAAAAATCTTGCGAAACCTCAGTTGATTGCCTAACTTTACCAAAACATGAGTAGTTTCACAGTGAAAGTTCACTCTTTCAACCTTTCTATTAAAAGCGATCTCATAATAGTTGGCAAAATCTTGTTGCTGAGGATAATTTCTGAAAAACACAAGTGAAAAATAGCAGTAGGTGGTTATTTACAAACGAGTAATGATACACTCACACACACTTTCACTTAAAGTTTTACAAATTCTCACTGTAGTTACAGTAATTTACTGTAGATCACTGTAGCTACAGTGAAAGAATTTGTAAAACTTTAAGTGAAAGTGTGTGTGAGTGTATCATTTTTATTTACAAACAAAACATGTGCGATGATCTTTGGAAGGAAAGAATAATTGGAAGGTCGTAATGTTGATTTTTTTTCCCTAAACAGTAATATTTTATTATGAACTTTATCTAAATTTATAAATATCTTATAAATCCAATATATATACATATATATTTTTGTATTCTCCAAAAAATTTCTCTTAATATTTTATTATGTACTTTTTTCTAAATTTATTAATATCATATAAAAATATTTCTCCAAAATTTCATTAAACCCCTTGGCAAATTTGGGACTTGGATTATAGACTCAAATTGTTGTACAAAAATTAACAAGAGTTAACGTAACTAATTAGCAAACCACTCATTGATTCGACTGTGAACACTACGTTGTATTATGAGTTGGACATGTGCGGTAAGGATGGTAAAAAAGTTTGGGTCCGATCCGGTTAATTCGGGCTTTGATCCGGTCCAGGGTAGAAAATTTCAGGTCAGGCCCGCGGAGTAAAGGTCTGGTTCGGGCTCGGGTCCGAGTCGAGCCTAGTATATTAAGCCCGACTTAAAAAAATATTACTTATTTTTTTCTATTTATTTATATAATAAATTAAAAAAATTATTTTTTTAATTAATAAAAACCGGGCTGGATAAAGTCCGGCCCGACAAACACCCGGCCCAGACTTTTCCCGTGTCCGGGCCAAAATTTTTTTTGCCGGACTCAGGGCTTATCAAAACCTAGGCCCAGCCCATTGCCACCCGTTGGCACCAATTCAAAAATCTCTTAAAATTTCTTTTGAATATTTAAAATTTTAACTTTTATTGATATTGCATTCGAGTACATTTAAAACCCACATGTAAAACAAAAATAATTTTCTTCTGCTAACACGAACACGTCGTTAATAAAATTTTAACTTGTCATAAATCTTATTTGCATTTTAAAGTTTAAAACTTAAATGGAATTTTTTTTAATATATTTTTAAAGTAAATTAAATATATATTTGTTGTATTAGAAGAAATCTTTAAATCCATTTCATTTACAATTGAACAAAATATGAAAACTATTGAGGTTGTCAACTCCTATTCCCACAGAACTGCTGGGGCCATGGCATCATTTCCACAGCAGTGGCAAAACATGTTACTTCATAATTTATACGTTACTCATTTATGGAACATGAATGAATTTGGCAAAATTCATTTTTTATTTCTGTTCCCACAGATAAATTAAAAACCGTAAATAGCATAGCAGACTAAAATCGGAACGGCAATTCTACACAGAAAAGAATAATGCTGCTAATGATGAAAAATCTGGCTTCATAACCCAGCAATGCTCTAGATGCAGCAAGGTTCAAACCCTCCGACAAAACTCAAAAGTCAAAAATTATTGAGAAAAAGGTGTTGGGTCTTTTAAGACTTAAACCCATTTTGCGTAAAAACTTATTAAACCTCTCCCATTACTCAAAATCCGACATCACCACTACTAGATAAGCATCTCAAACTCTAGTATGGTTCAACAGGGGCGCGGAACTTTGCACCAGCATAAACTGCTTCAGCACCAAGCTCTTCCTCAATTCTCAGAAGCTAAATGAACAGAAACATTATAGTCAAACCCAATGAATTGTCAAGGGTTCATATTCGGCAAAAGCAAAAGAGGCAACACACCATATGATATTTCAAGGAAAAAGAAAATGCTAACCTGGTTATACTTTGCAAGACGCTCTGACCTGCATGGTGCTCCAGTCTTGATTTGACCCTGATCATAAATAAACAATAATGAGGAACAAAGTACGATAAAAAATTTTGGCTTGTAATTGTGAAGTAGTCTCATTAAGATTAAAAGCATATTTACCGTGGCCAAGCCCACTGAGAGATCAGCAATGAAAGTATCTTCTGTCTCACCACTACGGTGGCTGGCCATCACACCCCACCCGGCCTGCTTGGACATTCTTACAGCTTCAATGCTCTCAGTTACAGATCCAATTTGATTAACCTTTTCACATAATAGAGAGAATGTACATATTTACATTTACAATTTAGTCAAGAGAGAAAACCAATGACAATTTTTAATACAGCAGTACCTTGAGAAGGAGGGCATTGCAGGTTTTCTCTTTGATAGCCTTTTCGACCCTCTGCAAAGTGCGTAAGAAGGCTTGTATTTAGTAAACCGGTGCCCATATAGCTATAGCATCTATATATACATCACCCCCCCCCCCCCCCCCCCCCCCCCCCCCCCTTTTTATTGCATAATGGATCAGATTCTATAGGATCAAACCTATGGGACTCGCTCCATCCCCGCAGGGGCAGAGAACCCGTCGCTGTCTCGGCTGTGCTACGGAGGTTCATTAACAATTCACAGATGAAAAAATGACAAAAAAGAGCGCATGCATTCCCCTTAGATATCTTTTATCTATAGTATTTGTAGTATTTTTGCCCAGCCACAAACAATATATGTTGAGAGCACTTGAAAAACAAAAGGTGACAATTCAGGTTTTCATGCTTTATTAATGAAAAGATTATATGCAAATCCATGCACGCAATTTCCTCCTAAAAATCCCAGTAAACAAAATTAAATGTCCCTGTTAACCTTGGGGTTGGTGACCAAAAGATCATCTCCGACAATTTGTACTTTCTCTCCAACTTCACCAGTTAGCTTGGCATAGTGCTCCCAGTCGTCTTGGTCAAATGGATCTTCAATTGAAACAATAGGATATTCAGAGATGAATGATTTGTAGAGATCCTTGAGAGCATCTCCTAAAATCTTTTGTGAGCCATCATTGGTCTGCAAAAAAAAAAAAAAATGAAAAAAAGCAAAAAAATTAGGAAAACATGAAAAAGGAAAAAAAAACATATTTCCGCAAATAGAGACCAATAAATTTCTGACAATAAAAATTTAAACATAATAGAGTTACAGAAATAGCAATCAGAACAAAGTCACAGAAATAGCAATCAGATATAACAAGTGAATGAAAAATTCTCCTAATAATACAACCTATCGAAGGTGATCTAACTAAACCCTCAAATAACTACAGTACAATCAATAATCCAGCAACAAATGTTAATATCAAGACAAACACCTATTTGTGTAAAAAAAAAAAAAAAGAAAGAAAGAAAGATAAAACACCCTAACAAACCAGACAACCAATCATGACTGCTCAATCGAAAAAGTGGCTTATGCCAACTATCAGAATTGCATGTAAGCAAAGCATACACTGTTCCGATTATGCATGAAATCGGTTGCTAGGCAGTGTTAGGAGATTAGGCGGTCGCCTACACGTGTATATAAAACCGTAAAACCACAAATTTATTTATTTTTCCAATTTTTTGAATAAAAAGTAAAACCGTCTAGCCGCCTAGACGCTCCTCACCGTACGCCTAACGTTTTTAGAACATTACTATTGTATGATGGAAACTCACCTCTTCCTTGAAGTTCAGATCATAAGTCTTATCTGAACCATAAAATTCAGATGCAGCCACATCCATTCCAATGACAACCTAACAAAATAAAGCAAATTTTATTAAAATTTGAAAACTCTTATGGTGTCAAGTTATATAAGAACAAGAGAATAAAAAAAGTCAATAATAAATAAGTGATTGAAGATAATACTAACTTTTCCTGTGTAACCCGCTTTAGCGATGGCTGTATTTAGCAATTCAAGTCCTTCTTTGTTCTCCTGAACTTGCAGAAATATGAAATCGTGAATAAATGAAGAAAATAAGAATATAAAAGGAAAAAAATTGGAATCATGAGACAGCTGAACTATGATTGACCTGAATATTGGGAGCGAAACCACCCTCATCACCAACATTTGTAGCATCCTGGCCATACTTCTTTTTAATCACAGCCTACAAGTCAAAGCAAAAGCAGTGTAATTAGCAAATGTTAGGTAATAAAAAGCCATAAAAAATTACACTATAGTGGGTGTCTAAAAGAAAGGTGTGTATAAGGCCTTCTTCTCAACTGCAAGATATGAGAAGTGAATCCACTTGCAGAGATAACAAGAAAGGAACCACAATTACTATATGCCGGCAACGGAACATGAGCAGCAAAATAGACAGCATGCTCTGTTCTCTCAAAGGCAATGTTCAAATGACAAAAATTTTCCCTCAAGTGTCAACACAGTCATTTGTGTAAAGTTTTCTACAAAGACCAAAGATCCGGCAGCTAAAGCAAGAAGTGCTCAAGAGACTCTAATCAACTTTCTTTGCAAATCTTGGAATTGATAACAAATCTAATAAATATTTAAATGAAACTACAAACAATAATATAATCATAAAAATGCTCACCATATGCAATAGTAGAAAGAAAAATGAATTTTTTCAAAAAAAATTTCCGAATATGCAATTATTAAATTTTCCCCGAAATGCAATGAATAATTTGTTGATAAGTAAAACCAAAAAAAAGAAGTAATAGAGCAACATCTAGCAAAACACAAATATAATCATAATAATGCTCACCGTATGCAATAGTAGAAAGAAAAATGAATTTTTTCAAAAAATATTTCCGAATATGCAATTATTAAATTTTCCCCAAAATGCAATGAATAATTGTTAACAAGTAAAACCAAAAAAAGAAGTAATAGAGCAACATCTAACAAAACACAAGTTATAAACCCCTAAAGAAAATGTTGTAACCTACCTTCAGATGGTGGTATACTTCCACACCCATCTTCATGGCTTCCTTGAAAGAGGAAGCTCCTACAGGAAGAATCATAAACTCCTGCATACAGAAATGGATCACAAACTAACTTTGAACAGTTATTGTTGATATAAATCAAAGGAAATAAAACACACCTGCATAGCAAGTTTGTTTCCTGCATGTGATCCCCCATTAATGACATTGAAAGCTGGCACTGGTAACACCAACTTCTTGTTGCCAGCAAGTTCGGCAATGTGCTGCATCCACAAAAATGCTTTATCACGTTAATCTCAAAGAAAAACCAGGAAAAAAAAGGTTTACAATATATTAAACAAATCCCGTGTACTTAGAAAAAGTCTCCAAACATGGAAGTATCCATTAAAATAGTAACGGACAACAAACCTTGTAAAGGGGAGTCTTCTTGACATGAGCCCCAGCCTTGCAGAGTGCAAGAGAGACGGCCAAAATGGCATTTGCTCCAAGCTGAAAACACCACATAATAAGATCAGTGTAGATATATTACGAGCACACAATTGAAAGTTAATAAAACAGTCATCAATATACCTTCTGTTTGCACCAACCCCACTCATTTACAGTTCCATCAAGTTGTTGAACCATGTAGTTGTCAATAGCAACCTGTTCAGTTGGGTCCTGTGTTAAACAACACCACAAAGTAGCAAGTTCAGATGGAGAAATAATATTTCAAAAACAAATACACACCAATAAGATATTTTTTTTAAAAAAATGAAGGAAATTACAAAACAACCAACCTTGCCGACGAGTGCGGGGCCAATGATGGTGTTAACATTAGCAACAGCCTAAGTAGATTAAACTGAATCAGCGCAATATACGATATGAAAACAAATCATTTGCGAGTGAAACAAAAACACAAAGGCGATTAAATCATTGAACTAACCTTTGACACACCCTTGCCGAGGTAATCAGAGCCTCCATCTCTAAGTTCCAAAGCCTCATAAATTCCTGTAAATCGATTAATTAATGAATCAATAAATAAAAACACATCAAATAATAATAGAATGCTTGCAACTAAACTTACCGGTGGATGCACCGCTGGGAACAGCAGCTCTAGCCACGTGGCCATCTGATGTTGTCACATCAACCTATAAAAAATCAAAATTGAATTCGTTAGCAAAGCCTTAGATCGTCGGCATAGAAAGTATCGAAAGAGAGAATACGATCTCGTAAAGAGACGAACCTCGACTGTAGGATTTCCACGGCTGTCGAAGATCTGCCTAGCTTTGACGGCTGTGATGGTAATTGCCATTTTCTGAAAGCTTTAAAATAGAAGTGAGATCTATTAGAACAACGATGGGAGAAAATGAGTTGTGATCAAGTGAGAAATGAAGTAGCTGGCTTTTATAGATGAGATTTGGGTTAATTTCAGCCGTTTGATTTATTTATGCGGTATTAGGTTTTAGAACGAACAAACAAACAAACGAATAAAACGGTGTGCTTTGGTCATGTACCCTTTTTCTATGCGGGGCCTGGTTTTCAGTTTTAACTTTTAGCTTTGCGTTTTTCTTTTCGCTCCGTTTTCTTCGAGGACAAACTTGGTAGGAATACCATTTTACCCTTTGCTTTGTCTTAAGGAAATATCCATGGGAGATGTTCTCCGAATCTTTATTTTGTATCATTAAATATTTTTTAACAAACAAATTTAGGGATGGCAATCCCGATCGCAAAATCAGAAATTTTATTTTTTTGTTCTCTAATTATTTAATTTTAAATATTTACAATAAAAATAAAAATAAATCCACAACAACAATAGCCTCATGAAAGAGAGATAGATAGTAGAGTTTCACCACAATAGCTTGTTTCTGCCGACATAATTAGTGATATTATTGTTTGATAGGGTAAAATAAGAAAGTCATCTGATCGGATTGATCCAATTAACTAGGCCTTAATCCCCTTGAAGATTCAGTCGACTAGACCTTGGCTTTCCTCTGAAGTCCAGTCGATTGGATTTAACTGCTGGCTCACGATGAATTTTCAACCGATTGGAATTCCACTCGACTCAATAGTCCAGCCGACTTGTACCTTATTGACATATGTCCGATATTCTAGCCATCATATATGGAACAATGAGTCGACTGATCGAAAACCTTCTCAATGTTATTCAGCTATCCAGTTAACAGGATCTAGAATACATACAATAAGGCATACTCCTACTAAGACTCATATCTCTTCTTCCACTGGATAAAGTCTCGAGAATTTTGGGGCTACTCGAAATCCTAAAACGATTACAACTATCATTTATTTGAATTCAACTCAGTTTCCTCTATAGAAATTTGAGTCCCCTAAAATAAGGTTACAGATTCATTCAAGCTCTCACTCACAAACCTGAGGCTCAGAGCCCTCGCCCTTACTCCGTTTAGACACGCTCTCCCCTCCGCCCTCATGGCATACAAACTGAGATATGACGTATCACTCTTTCCTTATTCTCTTTTAGACCACTATCACCACCACTGATTTGAGCATCGGAGTGTCTACGGCAACCACCATACCGGTGGTCAGTCATTCTGTATCCCCTCTGTCTTTATTTTGCAAGATTGTTGGTGGTCAGTCACACTCAATTGTTGAAATATTTTTCCTTAATTTCATTTTAATTACGTTTTTTTTTTTAATTATATTTCATTTTAAATCTTAAAAAAACTTGTTTGACTGAGGTTTGAATGTAAAGTACTATTACTTTCTTTTGAAAGTTAGTGTGCAAGGCACTTGTAATTTTTGTTGAAAATGTGTGGGGAATACAAACATGCAGAATATTAGTGTTTTGCTATGAACCAAATTGAAATTACATGCATACAAACACGTAAAGGACATGGAAGTATAGATCACACACTCATTTGTTGAAATATTTTTCCTTAATTTCATTTTAATTACGCTTCTTTAATTATATTTCGTTTTAAATTTTAAGGAAACTTGTTTGACCTTTCTATGCAAGTACTAGTACTTTTTTTTTTTTTTTTTTTTAAAAATTAGTGTGCAAAATACGAGTGATTTTCGTTTAAAATGTGTGGACAATACTAGTAGACAAAAAAATTTTAAAGACAATTCAAAAGCATGAGATAATCAAGCTAATTAAGGAACAGTGAG
The DNA here is from genome assembly GCA_019454045.1 of Zanthoxylum bungeanum. NCBI lineage: Eukaryota > Viridiplantae > Streptophyta > Magnoliopsida > Sapindales > Rutaceae > Zanthoxylum > Zanthoxylum bungeanum. Next base: position 238,599 of record SKCR01029066.1, on the reverse strand, counting down.
TACTCAGCTTAAGCCATTAAAGTGTTGTTCCACATCATCTTCCGAAAAGAGCGTGGCATATGAAAACATCAAATAGTGTTTGAAATGAATGTTCCCCAATGACATCAACTTGTTGTAAATTCTCTAAATATATAGTATAAGTGTAGGAGGATCATGTCTATTGAATAGTGTCTTATGGAAAAAACACAAAAATGTAGGACATGTTCTTTAAATTGAAAGGTCTTCAAAGGGCATAAGGGAAAGGGTATAACCCTTTTGAGGGTTACACCTCAAACCAAAGTGTGCCCTTAAAGGCACCATTCCATGCCTATATATAGGAGCATTGGGTTCATTCTTAGGAGATCCAAAAATTCATACAAGTCATCCATTTGTCTACAGTCATTTAGCAAATAGAGAAAATTTCTTCATATTCCATGTTCAAGATCTTGTAAAAGGAGTGCCCCATTTTCAAGAAGTATCCAAGCAATTCTGGGAGAACTTTAGCCACTAAACAATCCGTAGAACACCGAGGTGGGACTGATAAGTTCTTAAGGACAGATGCAACTTGACTTGGATGAAATCTTCATCATTTTCTACATTTTTCAGGTTTTTCTAAGTCTTATGGTTTATGTTCAATTTGCCATGTTAGTGTACATTTGATTCCATTGTTGTGTTATAGTTTTGAAATGCTTAAGATTAATTTGCATGTTAATTTTTGTTTAATGACACTCAATAGACAACAATCTTAAGAATTATCGCTTTATATATGTTGTTAAATGAAATTTTACATGTGTTAATAGTCATTTTTCGGGGAAATGTATTCTGTATATGAAAATATGCAAAGGAGTTCGAACGCCCGACGAACGCGTAGGCAAAAAATTCTATTTTTCGTAGTCTCATTCGAACGCGGCTTCAAACGTAACTCGAACGTCAGTATTCTGTCAAAGAACATTCGAACATGTTTATGAACGCAACACGAACGTGAACTCTCTGGAACACTTCGTTCGAACACGTTTATGAAAGCAACACGAACGTGAACTCTCTGGAACACTTCATTCGAACGCATTTACGAATGCTACACGAACATGAATTCACTAGAAAGTTTCATTTAAACGAATTAACGAACGTGGCATTAACGAATATATTCTTGGAATGATTTTAGATTCAAAAATAATAACATAGAAATAAATTAATTTATATTACCATGTATGACATAATGTTAGCTTAGTAGAATCATATATTGTATTACCATAAACTTGGAAGTATATGTTTAAGTTAATATTAGGGTGTTCATTTATCACAAGCATACACATAGTGATAAAATTGAAAATTAATCGTGTGTTGCATACTTGATTAAGAATTAAAGTGTAACCTTACACAAGTAATTTCGTCCAAGCTTGATTGATTTATACATATATACACATAAAAACCTACACATATTTATTATTGTATTGTGAATTCAAGTGTAATACTAAGTTTGAATGTCTAAGATATTCTATTGAGAAAGTGTTTAAAGGATATTCTGTCAAAAAGGCGATAAGATCCTAAGTGGGCAGAGATTTAAATGGTTACTCCGGACCCCCCTCATCCTCTGTGAATATTCCTTTATTCATTTATCATAAGAAAGCTTAGTCGTAAATTCAAGAACTTGTGTTATTTGACACTTTTGTCTAATATAACAACGATTGAATTCTTAGTATATCACTTAAATAAGATCATACGTTTGATCGTTGTGCAATTTGTCTTTTGTAAACTTATTGATTACTGTTGGTTTTTCTAGTTACACATGGTTAGCGGAAATATCACAATACCGGTTGCGCATGGAGAAAAATCAGAGAAGTTTGGTGGAACAAACTTTAAACAATGACAGAGCAAATGTTGTTCTACTTGACAACACTATAATAGGCTAAGTACCTCAAAAATTCTCTAGGTCATGTGGAGGGAGAAATAAAAACAGCCAAGCAAATGTGAGAAGAGACATGGTCGTCAAGTGACTTCTTGTGCAAGAATTACCTCTTGGGAGGCCTTGACAATATCTTGTACAATGTGTACCAAGACATGACTTCTGTGAAGATTCTTTGGGAATCTCTTGAGAAGAATTACAAAATCGAAGACGTCGGACATAAAAAATTTATCGTGGGTAGGTTCTTGGACTACAAGATGGTAGATTCAAGGACGGTGATGTCTCAGTTGGGTGAACTTCAGTTAATCATTCATGAAATATTGGATGAGGAAATGAAATTCTGCGAGACGTTTCAAGTTGCCACAATCATTGAAAAGTTACCTCCAACATGGAAAGACTTCAGGAGCTATCTGAAACACAAAAAGAAACAGATGAGTCTTGAAGAACTTGCAATTCGATTGAGGATCGAAGAGGACAACGAGAAGTCCGAGAAGGCCAGCTACAAGACTATAAAGTCTAAGGCCAACATCGTCGAGGGTGGAAAGGGTAGCAAAAGAGAAAGAACAGTGGAGCTGATTCTTCCAAGTAAACAAGAAGTTCAAGGGGAAGTGTTTCATCTGTGGAAAAAGCAGTCACATGATAAAGGACTGAGGAAATAAGAAGTCTCAGGACAAAGACAAGAAAAAGAAAAATGAGGCACATGTCACTAAGGATGAGCAACTAACTGATGAGATCCCAGAGATGAACCTCTCAGCAATTGTAACAGAAGCGAAATTGGTTGGAAATCCAAGAGAATGATGGGTAGACACTGAGGCTACTCTTCATATCTGTGTTGATAGCAAGGTATTTTCCTCGTATCAGAAGGTCAATGGTGGCTATCATCTGATAATGGGAAACTGTTCTACCTCATGAGTGGTTGGACAAGGCACAGTGGTTCTGAAGATGACATCTGGGAAAGAACTTACTTTGAAGAATGTTTTGCATGTTCCTTATATTCGGAAGAACTTGGTTTCGGGTTTACTCCATAGCAAGAATGGTTTCAAGCTTGGATTTATTTCTGATAAATTTGTACTGACTAAAAATGATGTCTATATAGGAAAATGATACCTCACTCTCACTGAGGGCTTTTTCAAGTTCAATTTAATGACTGTCAATCGACACAGTGCTAATAATAAAGCTACATCTTCCGTTTATATTATTGAGTCACAAAATATATGGTATGAGAGGTTAAGACATGTTAATTATGATACAATGTGTAAATTAATTAACATGGACCTTATACCTAAATTTGTAATTGATAACCAGCATAAATGTGAGGTCTGTGTTGAAGCAAAAATGCATAGAGAATCATTTAATTCCATAGAACAAAGTTCTGAGCCCTTTGAACTTGTACACTCTGATGTGTGTGATATGAATATTGTGTAAACAAAAGGCAGTAAAAAGTACTTTGTCACTTTTATCGATGATAATACAAAATTATGTTATGTGTATTTGCTGAGGAGTAAAGATAAAGCTATTGAGAGATTTATATACTATAAGAACGAAGTTGAAAATCAACTTGACAAGAAAATCAAAAGAATCAGGAGTGATAGATGAGGTGAATATGTGTCACCATTTGGTGAATATTGTTTTAATCATGGAATTATTCATGAAACTACTGCTTCTTATTCGCCTAAAAAAAGGGGGATTACTGAGCATAAAAATTGAACATTGAAGGAAATGATGAACGACATGTTGACAAGCTCTGATTTACCCCAGAACTTGGGGGGGAGCCTTGCTTTCCACCAAACCTCACAGAAGATTGGACAAGACACTATATGAAGTATGAAAATATTATGTACCTTCCTACAAATATCTAAAAGTATGAGGGTGTCTCGCCAAAGTGATGGTTTCTAAACCTAAGAAGGTTAGAATAAAACCTAAGACTGTTGATTGTATATTCATTAGATATGCTTACAACAGTAGTACGTATCGATTCTTGGTACATAAGTAGAAAATTCTTGATATCAATCCGAATATGATAATTGAGTCAAGGAATGCGACATTCTTTGAAGAGACATTTCCATGTAAGGAAAGACAAAGAATAAAGTCTCTCAAAAGAACTATTGATACTGTCAAAGACAATGATCAACTTGACTAAGAATCGGATCAACATAAAAATATTGAGAAAATTAAACCTATACGTAGCAAAAGAGCTAGGACATCTAAGTCATTTGAACCCAATTTTCCGACATATATGTTAGAAAATGAGCCTCAAAGCTATAAAGAAGCAATGGCTTCATCGGAGGAACCTTCATGGAAAGAGGTAATCAATAGTGAGATTAATTCCATCCGAAAAAACCATAATTAGGAGTTGGTTGATCTTCCTCGAGGTTATAAGCCACTGGGCTGCAAATGGATATTCAAACGGAAGATGAAACCGAATGGATCAATAGATAAGTACAAGGCAAGACTTGTCATAAAAGGTTATAGACAAAAAGAATACCTTGATTACTTTGATATCTCTTCACCAGTGACTCGTATCGTGTCAATAAGAATGCTCATAACCATAAAAGCTATATTTGAGTTGTGATATATGCCCTAGAGCTCCATGTAATGTAAACAATCTTATATGTTATGTGATAAAATGATGCATTATTCATTTATAAAAGTGTTTATTTAATATCACATTTTGTAAATTATCTTAATTACCCTAGATTACTCATGTGCTTTCAGACTTAGTGTATGAGTGTCATACATAAGAGGATTTAAATATGAAGTTAGTAATCTAAAATAATCTATAGAGAGCAAACAAAGCGGGTACTTTATTTTTTGGTTTATCTATAGCTGCAGTCTATTCTATAATTGTTTGGCGACCTTGATCCGAGATCGTCCATATGGAGATATAAGAATGAAGGCACCTTGTATGATTTGATCATAGATGACTGGACCCAGATAGAAATGAGTTTCTCATAATATCCGTTAAATAAAGAAATTCATTTCGATCTACTAGATGGTTATATGTGGATTGATCTTAATCCTGAATGTACTACAAACTTCTGCATGGTAGGGTATGTTATTTGATTTATAAAGGTGAGATTGATGTAGCAGTCCCGACGAATAGTTACGTACTTTGGGGATATGGTTTGTTGTGTAGCTGGGGACATTTTACATAGACATGGAGTTCACTCCTTCTTGAGAGAAGGTAGAGGAGTATCTTCTTTAATGATTGATTTGATACTTGAATGGTTAGAGTGCTCAAGTCTTTCTATTACAAATAGAAATATTAACATTCATAATGGTAATGAATAAATCATTCATTAGAGAATCAATGGTATTTAAGGTAAAAATATTTAGATGGGTATAACAGATATTATGACTGTTGGATAATTATGACCCATAGCATCGCAATTTGTACATAACATGGTGTTGTTGTACAAATTAACTATGTGACAAAGGAAATTGCTATTTTATCATTTTGTAATTAGATTACTTGAATATATATAAATGATAAAAGTCCTTATGATCAGTTCTGGATTATAAGATATGAGACAATATCAATCCACTAAGGTTTAATCATTAAATATCCGTAGTCGTAGTATTATCGAGACTGGACATCGATAATGCGGAATAGACTAGTATTACACTTGTGCGCGTTGTGGGAGCATAACAGCATAGTTCTCATATATTTAAGTATTGGATACTTATGCAAGTGTGATGGATGTTATGTTTACCGATGGTACGGAAATAGCTTCGCTCTGGTTAAACCCCTCGAAATCCCATTAGTAGTATGACTATGTGTCTATGGGAATTCGATGCAGGGTAGGTGTATTTGGTTTTAACCTGAGACTTGCATCGCTAATACTTGCGACAATCAATACGCCTTGATTTTGGTCGTCCGAGACTTTAACAGGTTCTGTGTACGCCTCTTCTGGCTTTATTGAGAATCGTAGTGTATCGCGTGTGATGTCAAGATGGAGTATCAATTCAGTCATATGAAGATGATGATCATGCATTGATAAGAACTGGTACTTTAATGTGTTGCAACCATCGGGATAATGTGACAAGGTCATAATTATCCGATTAAGAGACTAGTTGCTTGTGATCCGATATATGCTTCGTATGGGGTAGACACTACTCCAGCCCCATGCCTTGCTTGTGACATCTGATACTGGATCGCTATACGCAATACTACATATACTACAGCTAGAAAAAGATTATATATTCCATTAAGAATATTTCTGGAGAATTGGGTAGGCACGGTGCTTTGCTAGAAGCCAACCATGTCTTGTAAATCGATAGGCATGTGGTACGAGGTACGCACTTGTTTGGATAGTCCGACAACCGGATTTACTGCCAACATATCCAGGGGTCTCTTTGGTCGCTTCCCAAAGATTCACCGATGACAGTTGACTCGATTAGAATTAATATGAGATTAATTAAGAGAGAAAATTAATCTGGGATTAAATAGGTTCGGAAGAGAGAGAACGCGATTAATTTGGAATTAATCGGTAAAATAAATTTAATAATTAAATTGGATTTTTCTATTTATTTTATTTATATGTGATAAAATTAATATATCGGATATATTGATTGGAATTAGATTTCAGTATGAAATTAAAGTTGGACTTTAATACGAGCGAACAGATTAATTTAGAATTAATTCGTAAACGACATTCGTAATATATTTGTGAGGTATCGTTATTTAATTAAATTAGATTTAATTATTTAGCAATGAAAATTCGTTTATTCAGATTAAACGGATCCGAGCCGTGGAAAAATTCGTAGAGACCTTTTGAATTTTGAATTCAAAAGGGTGGGGTGGGGCCCACTTGATCGGTGCTTACACACGCATATAACGCAAGCGCACGTATCGTTCAAGTAGTATAAAAAGTATCGATCCCACGAGAACTTAATACCTAATTTATTAATTTAACTGAGGCTAAACGATTACTGGTATCTAACAGATTGTTTGATTTGATTTGAAATGACGATGATTCTAAATTTAAAAACAAGTAAATAAAATTGCGCAAAAGAATACTGAAGAAAAATTCAAATTTATAAAACTATCCAGGGTTGTGATTTATTCCAATATTATTTAAAAGATGACGTGGTTATCTTATTGTTGGGTAATATATTGATTTATTAACCTGGAACACTAAATTATGTAAACGCCTCTTCCGATGATCAATTACAAATACCTAGTATAATCCAATTGAACATATCTATCTATGTCAACCAAATTACCTAGATTCATTAAGATTAAGTTCCAATTATGGCTACCCCCGCCCGCCCGACAGGTATATTCTTATCCTGTAAGGAAATCTATTAAATGGTTATCTATCCTCAAGGAAGATCGTGGGCTATTGAGTCTAGGTTTTTAACCTAAAATCCCTTTTCCAAGTTCATTTTAGTTTACCAGTTCAATTTTATTAATGGCCAGTTAATAAAAAGCATTAGGATTAAGACTCAATAAATAAACCTTTATATTACCCAAACTATAATTTAACCCCTTATAAACCGGTGATATTGGATTTCATCACAACCCCAGATATCTAACTTAGTTACGACACATAACTACTACTAATGAAATAAAAGAAAAAAAATTAAAATACTGAAAAGTAATTGCGGTAAAGTAAAAGCTGAAAAGTTAATTACAATAAATTAAATGCTAAGTAAAAGGAATTAACTTCTACTATTTACTATTTAGATATCTCTCATAATATAACATATAAACTTGTGATAATTTACCACCAGCCATATATGCGGTAACCTGATTAAGTCAAATTAAGTCCAACCAGCCATTAAGGCGGTAACAATAATTGTCCATAATCCAGCCATATAAGCGGAACCAAAATAAACCTGCCATATAGGCTGTAAGAAACTTTAATTACCAACCGACCAATCTGGCGATATCCTTATTTAGTCAGGTTTAACCAGATTAAAATGAATTACCAACCGGCCAATATAGCGGTATCATTGTTAAGTCAAATTTTAAATAGTGAATATATTATAATTATGGGAGATTAATCTAAATAGCAATAATAAAAGCTTTACCTTTCACCCTAGCAAAGGAGAATTACCTCCTCATTGCTTGAAAAATAAAAACTGCAAAAGTAAAGAAAGGAAATGATTGTGCGTAAAAGTAAATTGCGGAAAGTAAAAACTAAAAGTAAAGAAAAGAAAGTGCGAAAGCAGAAATTAATTACTGAAAGATGTAAATAAATAAACAAGATACAATCTTTTATTTATTCCTTAGGAAATTTCAAAGAAGAAAGTATGAATTTTACAATGAAATGACTTGGTATTTATAGTAAAATTTTGCCTTCCATCAAATCATCCATCAAATTCTACAACACACCAAATCCATTATTAATTTCTCCACTAATTACTCCACCAAATCCATAATTGCTCCACTAATTGATTATCTTGTTTGGTGATGATTTGATAATTTTTATTAATTATATTAATTTATATTTTGCTTTGAAAATGATTGATAATGACTTTAATAATTACACACAACACACTTTTGGATAGTTCATCAATTTCGGTCATGAAATCTTCAGAATTCGAAAATATTTTGTCTTTCAAAGTTGTAGATCTTTGAGTCTTCTTTAATCTGGAACTTGAATCAGCTCAATCCAATATCGGAGTAAAAATGTATGCCCAAATTACGATAGATGCGCAAAATTGGAATTTTCAAAACTACACTTCGTCAAAAACGCCCTTTCAAGTTTCCAATCTCCAAAATTAATATATCAAGTCCAATAATTGCCCTTATTTGACCCCAATTTCGTCCTAAATGATTTCATTGAGTCCCGATATTATTTATATCTGCAAAATAAAATAACATCAAAACGTTCATCAAACCCGAGAACTAAACAAAATATTAAGTTAAAGGGCGGTAAATATTGATATATTTTCCGCTCATCACACCCCCAAACCTAACATTTTGCTAGTCCTCGAGCAAAACAACAAAATAAAAAAACTAAGCCACTTTCGTAGGGATCACGATTGCATTTAGCGTATGCAACAAGCATTTAAATCCCTAGGTGTCCCTAGTGGACGAGTTGTAGTCTCGTGAGGGTTACAGCAATGATACCCACAAATATTTTACAAAAGTAAAAAGGTAGTGAAACTAATGCACACAAAAGCAAAAGCAGAAGAAAAGAGAATAAAGAAGTTAGTGACTAATCAGGTGAAACTTCTACTCCAAATCACTAGTTGTTTTGTTTCATTCTAAATTACCGAATAAGTAAATTCTCCGTTATTTTTTAACCATTCTCCATATACACAGTCGACAAAATATTAATCAACTCATTTTTTGCCCACAACAGTCACAAGTGTAGTTGATAAGAGAGTAATATTTTTGTCCTAAAGTTTTATCAGAATTCACATCTTTTTGCAGCAATGGAATAATTTTTCTGATTTTTCTGATTTTTTCTTTGATTTTTGAATTTTGACTTTTTATTTATATACAATACCTTCCGTCTATGTAGCGAGCTTTGGGTCGGTGGCTCCCAAACCAGTTGGCTTTAGGGCACCAGGTGTTAAGACACCCCTACGGACTTAATTACCCAGACTTCATATATATATATTTTTTCAGCATCTTCGATCCATGTAGCGAGCTTTGCGCCAGAGACTCCCAAACCAGTTGGTTTTAGGGCACTAGGTGTTAAAACACCCTTACAGACTTAATAACTCGGATATCAGATATTTTTTTTTACTCCATCACTTTTTTGAGATGTTTTCTCCAATTAAACTAGAGCACTGAATATTACAAACTTTTCAAATACAGCTCATGTCCGTATGTTACTATGCATATTGATAATACCTGCCAACTGAGCATATGAAGATCCATTTTAGTCAGTTTTATGGAGAATTTACAAATTAAGTGATTCAAAAGGAAATAAACAAAAATTAACTTGTTTCGAAATAGGTTTGAAATACGTCTCAGGAGTGAAAACTCCTTACTCTCCTGCTATCTCAGACACACCAATTTCACATTCTTAGTCAAAATACAAGCACAAAAACGCAAATATTTTTGTAATTTTTGAAAATTTTCAATTTTTTTTTGTTATTTCGAAAAATTTTGAACTAAAAATAAAAAAATCACACAAACTAAAAACAAGATACTAATCAACTAATTTCCTCCCCCAAACCTAAATGAGACATTGTCCCCAATGTCTTAAACAGTAGAAGAAGAGTTTAGAAGATAGTACCTGATTAGCTGAAACTATACAGGAAAATTAAAGGTTAAGATCCAGATTAATCCGACGCTTCTTTACCACGATCATTCTCGGACCAGTTTATCTTTGAAAGGATAGGGTCATTTGTGGTTCAAAGGCTAATATTTGGTCAATTAGATCCGGGGTAGTTCTGGCAGTAAAGAGGAGTTCCTTCATAGGTTTGTTACGAACCCGTTTCTCCGGGCATCATCAAGAAATACACAAAGAAAATCATAAAATCCTTCAACATTAAACAGCCCAATCGGTTTCTGGTGTATGTTTAAGTTCGCCCAAGATAGCACTATAAAAATTTCCTCCAATGTGCCCAAGCCACCTGGCAAAGCAATAAAAGCATCAGCATGGTTAATCATTTCTACTAATCGTTCAGACATACCTGGCACAATTAGTTCTTCTCCGTTTGATGGTCCAATAAGATTCGCCTCCGCCAAGGGTTTTGGAATGATTCCCAAGACTTGACTGCCCTCCTTCCTGTACAGCCTTTGAAACGATCCCCATAAGTCCAAGATTTCCTCCACCATATACTAAGTGCATATTCCTTGCAGCTAAGACTCGACCCAATTCTTGTGCTGCTTCTATGTATTGTGATTTAACACCAACACTAGTTCCGTAAAACACACAGATGTTTTCAACCCGTCTTCTTGAAGTGGCTTCCATGTTTTACTCTGGATGTCTTTCAAAAGTGCAATGATGAGTTGAATTTATAATACCTGAAAAGGGTGAGTAAAAATAATAGCACTAGTACCTGCCAAATGACAATTATTAGTTAAACAGTACAATAAATCGTGATAGTCAAAAAGGTCTGGATCCTGTCGGAGAAAATAAGAGAAAACAAAACAAATCAAATAATTATTAGGAAAAGATAAAGATATAATATGTACAAGAAATTTAGCGGCTTGATTGACGTCTATGCGTCAGGGACAAGCTTCCCATCCAATTTTCTTATAAATTGGCAAACATGGTCTTTTTGAGTCAGATTCCCGAGACTTAACTGTTGTATTTCCTTTAAAAATTGTGTGTGTAATTTGCGAATGTCAATATTAACATATCCACTAGGATGCGTCTCAAGAGTCGAAGAAATATCATCCATAGACTCCTTACTCAAGCCATCCCTAATGAATTTAATTTTATCTTCGCGATTATCAGACACCATTCCTAAAGAATGACAACGAGTATTGCAATTCCAGCGTGCACATTTGAAACAAACACCCATTTCTTAGCTCTACGTTTCTTGGCATAGGTGCTTCTTCCAAAACCAGGCAAATAAGAAGTACAAGAATCAGAATACTCACCTGCTAATCGACTCGTGCTTCGATTACCCAACGAATGTCATTAGGAATACCATGGATCATTAGTAGTCTCATCCTTTCCAAGCGAGCTTTGTAAACTTTCATCAGAGAATTTTGAGGGAGAGAGGGAAATTGCTTGTGAGAATTTGCGAGAACTTCTTCCATCTTGTAATGACTAAATCTGCAAAAACTAAACACACAAAATTAAATCACACCAAATCACAATATATACAAAGATTGCATGGGTTGCCTCCCTGCGAGCGCTAAGTTTTAAGTGTCGTCAGCTAGACGTGCTACTCGAAGTTATGCTGGATCTGAAAGTGTGACACTTTCTTTTTGTCGTTCAAATGATTCTCCCCAGTAGTGCTTGACACGCTGACTGTTAACTTTGAATGTATTGTTAGTATTGGGATCCATAACTCAACAGCTCCATATGGTAGAACCTGAGTGATCACAAATGGACCTGACCACCTTGATTTCAACTTTCCAGGGAAAAGTTTCAACCTCGAGTTGTATAACAACACTTGTTGCCTTGGTTCCAACTGTCTGTGCACTATTTTCGGTCATGCCATTTCTTGGTCTTTTCTTTGTACAATTTGGCATTCTCATAGGCCTGTAGGAAATTCCTCCAATTCATTGAGTTGGTGAAGTCTTTCTCTCTTGCAGCTTGTGGATCAAGATTCAACTTCTTCAGTGCCCAGTACGCCTTGTGTTCAAGTTCAACTGGCAGGTGGCATGCTTTCCCAAACACCAATCGATATGGTGACATACCAATGGGTGTCTTGTAAGCTGTCCGGTAGGCCCATAATGCGTCATCGAGTTTTGTAGACCAGTCCCTCCTTGTTGATCCAACGGTTCTCTCCAAGATTCTTTTGATTTCCCTGTTTGAAACTTCAACCTGTCCATTTGACTGTGGATGGTAAGCAGTGGCAACCTTATGAGTAACTCCGTATTTTGATAGGAGTGCATCAAAATATCTGTTGCAGAAATGTGTGCCACCATCACTGATAATTGCACGAGGTGTTCCGAACCGAGTGAAAATATTCTTTCTTAGGAATTTGATAACCACTTTTGAATCATTGGATGGCAGTGCAATTGCTTCAATCCATTTGGAGACGTAGTCTACAACAACCAGGATGTACAGATTTTCGAATGATGGTACAAAGGGTCCCATGAAATCAATACCCCAAACATCAAATATCTCGACTTCCAGAATATTTTGCAACGGTCCTTCATTTCTTCTCGAAATATTCCCCGTTCTCTGGCACCTGTCACATTGAAGAGAAAACAAGTAAGCATCTTTAAAAAGAGTGGGCCAGAACAAACCTGATTGTAAAACTTTTGCTGCAGTTTTGTCCCCACTGAAATGTCCGCCATATGGTGATGAATGACAGTGCTGCAAAACACTGTTGACCTCCTCCTGTGGAATGCATCGTCTCAATAATTGATCAGCACAGCGTTTGAACAGGTACGGCTCATCCCAAACATAGTGCTTGACTTCTTTGAAAAACTTCTTCCGTTGCTGAGTTGTCCATTCCAACGGCCATTTTCCTGACACAATGTAGTTGACATAGTCAGCATACCAAGGAACTTCCTGTTGTTTCATGGAAAATAGCTGTTCATCTGGAAAAGTTTCTTTGATTGAAAGTTCTTTGCCAGCTGTTTCTCCATTCTCGAGCCTCGATAAATGATCTGCCACTTGGTTTTCTGTCCATTTCCTGTCTCGAATCTTTACGTCGAATTCTTGTAGAAGAAGTATCCAACGGATCAGTCTGGGTTTAGCATCTTTCTTCGCGATCAGATATTTGATTGCTGAATGATCTGTGTAGACCACCACTTTGGGACCAAGTAGATGAGAGCGGAATTTGTCAAAAGCAAACGCAACTGCAAGTAACTCCTTTTCAGTGGTTGTGTAGTTGAGCTGAGCTTCATTCAGAGTTCTGCTAGAGTAATAAATGGTGTAGAAAATCTTTGCTTTGCGTTGTCCCAAAACTGCACCTACAGTAAAATCACTAGCATCGCACATCACCTCAAATGGAAGGGTCCAGTCTGGTGCTACTATGATGGGAGCAGAGACCAACTTCTGTTTCAAGATTTCAAAAGCTTCATGGCATTCTTTGGTGAAGTTGAAAGGCACATCCTTCTCCAGAAGATTGCAAAGAGGTTTTGCAATCTTGGAAAAGTCTTTGATAAATCTCCTGTAAAAACCTGCGTATCCAAGAAAACTCCGAATCCCTTTGACAGTTGTTGGTGGAGGTAGTTTTCAATTGTCTCGATCTTTGCTTTGTCTACCTCGATTCCCTTTTGTGAGATCCGGTGTCCAAGAACAATGCCTTCCTGAACCATGAAGTGGCATTTCTCCCAGTTGAGTACCAGGTTTGTGTCTTCGCACCTTTGTAACACCTGTCCAGATTATGCAAGCAATGGTCAAAAGAATCTCCAAACACAGAAAAGTCATCCATGAATACCTCCATACTCTGCTCCAACATATCTGAGAAGATGGCCATCATGCAACGCTGAAATGTGGCTGGGGCATTACATAATCCAAATGGCATCCTGCGGAAAGCAAAAGTGCCATACGGACATGTAAATGTGGTTTTCTCCTGATCTTCTGGGCGATAGCAATCTGATTGTACCCTGAATATCCATCCAGAAAGCAATAGTACTCATGTCCTGCCAGTCTATCCAGCATTTGATCAATGAATGGCAACGGAAAATGGTCCTTCCTCGTAGCTTTGTTTAACTTTCGGTAATCCATGCATACTCTCCATCCAGTCACCGTTCTTGTTGGAATTAGTTCATTCTTTTCATTAGTGACCACAGTAATTCCTCCTTTCTTTCTTCGGTACACACTGCATAGGACTCACCCAACTGCTATCTGAGATGGGGTAAATGATGCCAGCATCCAACCATTTGATTATTTCTTTCTTTACAACTTCTTTCATGATTGGATTGAGTCTCCGTTGGTGCTCCACTGTGGGTTTGTACTCGTCATTCATCAGGATCTTGTGCATGCAAAATGATGGACTAATGCCTCGAATGTCAGCTATAGTCCAGCCAATGGCTTTTTGTGCTCTCGTAAAACTCTCAATAATTTTTCTTCATGTTCCAATGTTAGAGAAGAAGAAATAATAACAGGTAATTCAGAAGAGTTTCCAAGAAATGCATACCTGAGATGGTTCGGAAGTAGCTTCAACTCCAATTGTGGTGGTTCTTCAATCGAAGGCTTGATTCGATCTTTCTTTTGGAGGTCCAGACTTTCAACTGGTGTTGTTGATTTGAAATGAAACGGCTTGTCAAGATAGTTGATATATTCCAGAATTTCAGCATCAAGCTCGTTGTCAGTCATGTTGGTGATGCAAGCTTCAAGTTTGTCCGTAGGAATTGTATCAGTATCCTGGATGATACTATCAACAACATCAATTCTGAAACATTCCTCCTCCTTTTCATCGCTTGGGAATTTCATGGCTTTGAAAACATTGAAAGTAACTTCTTGGTCCTGAACTTTCATGGTTAGTTCTCCTTTTTGTACATCAATCACAGTTCGTCCTGTTGCCAAGAATGGTCTCCCAAGGATAATAGGCACATCTTTGTATTCTTCCATGTCAAGGATGATGAAATCTGCTGGGAGAATAAGTTTGTCAACTTTGACCAACACATTTTCCACGACTCCTCTCGGAAATGCGAGCGTTCGATCAGCAAGTTGCAGTGAGACTGAGGTAGGCATTGCTTCTCCAATTTGCAGTTTCCTGTAAATAGAAAAAAGGCATCAAATTAACACTTGCACCTAAATCACATAAAGCTTACCGATATAATGTTCTCCAATAGTGCACGGGACTGTGAAACTGCCAGGATCTTTCAACTTCGGGGAAGTTTCCTCTGAATGATAGCACTGCATTCTTCCGATAATGCTACTGTCTCATAATCTCCCAATCTTCGTTTTCGTGAAAGAATGTCTTTCATGAATTTGACATAGCTGGGCATTTCTTCCAAGGCTTCTGCAAATGGAATGTTGATATGCAGCTTTTTGAAAACCTCCAAGAATCGAGCAAACTGCTTGTCCATTTTGTTTTTATGAAGACGCTGAGGAAAAGGTGGAGGTGGAGTGATCCGTTCTTTTTCTTTTTCCTTTGTTTCTTTTTCCTCCATCTGTGTGACTACATCTTTTGGAACTTCCTCGATTGTTGTCTTGATTCCAACATCTTTGTTGATTTCAGTACCGCTTTTCAAGGTAATGGCTTGACATTGCTCATTCCCTCGATTCCTTGGATTTGGTTCTGTGTTGCTATGAAGATTTCCTGGCGGTCTGTAACTCTGAGCATTGGCCAGTTGTCCAATTTGATTTTCCAGTGCTTTGATAGAAGCTGATTGGCTTTGAAATATAGCTTCATATTTTTTTAACTGAGCTAACACTTCTGCCATTACTGGTTCTTTTTCATGCTCCTAGCCTTTGTTCTGTTGCTGAAATCCAGGTGGTGGATAGTTTTGCTGTTGGAATCCAGATGGTGGATTATTCCTTTGCCCTGGATTGTTGCTCCATGAAAAGTTAGGATGATTCCTCCACCCTGGGTTGTAGGTGTTGGAATATGGATTGTTTCCCTGTCTGTTGAAATTGTTGATGTAATTCACCGTCTCTTCAGGTTGGGTTGGCTCTGGTGCTCCTCCAAAAGGTGAACTTGTGGCTCCATGGTTACTTTGTGTGTGAGAGTCTCCATGTATTTGCAAATCTGATCTAGCTTGGCATTGACTGCTGAATTGGCTCCAACTTCATAAATTCCTGCAATTCTTTGAATCAGGCTCTTTCTGTTGGCCACAAGGAATTGTTGTTGGCCATTTCTTCAATTAGGTCCCAGGCTTGATCTTCTCCTTTTGCCATCAAAGCTCCTCCAGCAGCAGCATCAATTGTGGTTCTCATTATTCCAGAAAGTCCATTATAGAAGGTTTGGACTTGAAGCCATTTTGGAATCTCATGGTGAGGACATTTCCGGAGCAAATCTTTGTACCTTTCCCAAGCTTCGTAAAGAGTTTCTGAATCTTGTTGCACAAAGGATGTGATGTCATTCCTCAGCTTTCCAGTTCTGGCTGGTGGAAAGTACTTTGCAAGGAATTTGGTGGCTAGATTGTTCCATGTTGTGATGGAACCTGCTGGTAGTGAATGTAACCAAGCTTTAGCTCTGTCCTTCAAGGAGTATGGGAAAATACGCAGTCTCATAGCTTCTTCAGCTTCTTGGTTGTAATTGAAAGTGCCGCAAACTTCCAGGAAGTTGCTGATGTGGGTATTAGGATCTTCAGTTGCATTCCCCCCAAACTGAACTGACTGCTGTATCATCTGAATACAAGTTTTGATATCACCCGCATTGGCTGGTAAGGGAGGAAGTACAATACAGTAAATGAGTCTGTCAACCACCGGAATGGTTCTGTCTCGAATGGGAATTGGTGGTACAACCTCCAAAGGTTCAGGTTCCATGTTAACAATTGCTTCTTGGCCTTCTCGCCTTCCCTTCTCAACTGTCTGATGGTTCTTTCATCTCTGGGTCAAGCGGTCGAAGTTCAAAGCTTCTGGTTCGTCTCATGTAGGATCTGAGAACCTGAAACACAAGAAAACAAAAACAATAAGTAAAAAGAAATTAGATACAAGTAAAGGTATCTAACCTCAAAACTAATAATAAAAAAGATAAATAAGTCCCCGGCAACGGCGCCAAAAACTTGATCGGTGCTTACACACGCATATAACAAAGCGCACGTATCGTTCAAGTAGTATAAAAAGTATCGATCCCACGAGGACTTAATACCTAATTTATTAATTTAACTGAGGCTAAACGATTACTACTGGTATCTAACAGATTGTTTGATTTGATTTGAAATGGCGATGATTCTAAATTTAAAAACAAGTAAATAAAATTGCGCAAAAGAATACTGAAGAAAAATTCAAATTTATAAAACTATCCAGGGTTGTGATTTATTCCAATATTATTTAAAAGATGAAGTGGTTATCTTATTGTTGGGTAATATATTGATTTATTAACCTGGAACACTAAATTATGTAAACGCCTCTTCCGATGGTCAATTACAATACCTAGTATAATCCAATTGAACCATATGTCTATGTCAACCAAATTACCTAGATTCATTAAGATTAAGTTCCAATTATGGCTACCCCCCCCCGCCGACAGGTATATTCCTATCCTGTAAGGAAATCTATTAAAGGGTTATCTATCCTCAAGGAAGATCGTGGGCTATTGAGTCTAAGGTTTTTAACCTAAATCCCTTTTTCCAAGTTCATTTTAGTTTACCAATCAATTTTATTAATGGCCAGTTAATAAAAAGCATTAAAATTAAGACTCAATAAATAAATCTTTATATTACCCAAACTATAATTTAACCCCTTATAAACCGGTGATATTGGATTTCATCACAACCCCAGATATCTAACTTAGTTACGACACATAACTAGGGCTAATGAAATAAAAGACATAAAATTAAAATGCTGAAAAGTAATTGCGGTAAAGTAAAAGCTGAAAAGTAAATTACAATAAATTAAATGCTAAGGTAAAAGGAATTAACTTCTACTATTTACTATTTAGATATCTCCCATAATATAACATATAAACTTGTGATAATTTACCAACCAGCCATATAGGCGGTAACCTGATTAAGTCAAATTAAGTCCAACCAGCCATTAAGGCGGTAACAATAATTGTCCATAATCCAGCCATATAGGCGGAACCAAAATAAACCTGCCATATAGGCGGTAAGAAACTTTAATTACCAACCGACCAATCTGGCGGTATCCTTATTTAGTCAGGTTTAACCAGATTAAAATGAATTACCAACCGGCCAATATAGCGGTATCCTTGTTAAGTCAAATTTTAAATAGTGAATATATTATAATTATGGGAGATTAATCTAAATAGCAATAATAAAAGCTTTACCTTTCACCCCAGCAAAGGAGAATTACCTCCTCATTGCTTGAAAAATAAAAACTGCAAAAGTAAAGAAAGGAAATGATTGTGCGTAAAAGTAAATTGCGGAAAGTAAAAACTAAAAAGTAAAGAAAAGAAAGTGCGAAAGCAGAAATTAATTACTGAAAGATGTAAATAAATAAACAAGATACAATCTTTTATTTATTCCTTAGGAAATTTCAAAGAAGAAAGTATGAATTTTACAAATGAAATGGCTTGGTATTTATAGGCAAAATTTTGCCTCCATCAAATCATCCATCAAATTCTACCACCAATCCATTATTAATTTCTCCACTAATTACTCCACCAAATCCATAATTGCTCCACTAATTGCTTATCTTGTTTGGTGATGATTTGATAATTTTTATTAATTTTATTTTGTTTTGAAAATGATTGATAATGACTTTAATAATTACACACAACACACTTCTGGATAGTTCATCAATTTCGGTCATGAAATCTTCAGAATTCGAAAATATTTTGTCTTTCCAAGTTGTAGATCTTTGAGACTTCTTTAATCTGGAACTTGAATCAGATCAATCCGATATCGGAGTAAAAAGTTATGTCCAAATTACGACAGATGCGCAAAACTGGAATTTCCAAAACTGCACTTCGTCAAAAACGCCCTTTCAAGTTTCCAATCTCCAAAATTAATATATCAAGTCCAATAATTGCCCTTATTTGACCCAAATTTTGTCCTAAATGATTTCATTGAGTCCCGATATTATTTTATCTGCAAAATAAAATAAAAACATCAAAACATTCATCAAACCCGAGAAACTAAACAAAATATTAAGTTAAAGGGGCGGTAAATATTGATATATTTTCCGCTCATCACCACTTCACATGTGTGAAGTGGTGGTTGGGAGAGTGGTTGGCATTTATGCCAAAACCACTTACTTTTCAACCACATGGTTTTGGTTTTTGGAAAACCAAGACCCAACTACCAAGTTTGGGTGAAAAGGGTAAAATCCTTTACCAAATCTAACTCTCTCTATTCCAACACATAAAAAAAACAAGCCAAACACTCACAAGAACCCTAGAATGGGCGTGAGTTTCCTTCTTCCTCTCTTTGATTTTGTTGCAAAATCAATCAAGCTAGCACTTCAAGGAGTTAAAAAATGTGATAAGGAAACTCATCCTAAAGTTGGAATCAACACACAAAGCTTGGAGCTTCAAGATCAACACAAATTTTTGAAATTCAAATCCGATCATTGTAAGTCATTCCACAATTTTTATGATCATATTCACACTTAATCATGTCTTAAAAGATACTTGGCATGTTATAAGAACACTAACAATGGTATCAGAGCCAATTTTAAGCATGATTTTTTCTATGGTTCATGAGACTTTAATATGGGGTTTTTATGTTTTGAGCATGATTTCTTCAAATTGATTGTTTGAGTATGCTTAGATTATGATAACTTAGAGTTATGCATGATTAGATTTGAGAAAAATTGATTGGATCAAAAATCCAAAATTACATTACCTTGGCCGAACCTTATAGAGTGGACTGCACATTATGATTTTTTGATATTAGACCATTGATGTGTTTAATGCATGATATTAGTATTGATTGTTGGTTTAATTATATTGAAATCAAAATCGATAAAGATTATGTTAAATTACAATGAGCATGATAAGCATGGAATGATATGTTTTGCTACAATTTGTGTTAAACATAAATTGATTAATTAGTTTAATTGGTGTTTTGGAAATATTAGCTTAATTAATTATCATGGCTAATACACTTTAATTATGATACTTATGATATTTGGAATATTGAAATTATAATAATTAGCCTTTAATTTTTGAATTGGGCTAAAATTGATGTATTTGGGCTTAATGGGCTTGGTTAGACCAAGTTTGGTTTTGTACATTTGGATTGGATCCAATTGTTAAAGAATTAAATTGGGCATAATAGGCCTAAATTGATTTGTTGGCAATAAGGTGATTCCTATTTGGGCCTTGACATTTTGGGTTTGATTTATTATGGCCAAAGCCCATGCCTTAAGAATTAATTAAAAGCCCATTGGACTTTAATTAAAATGACATTGGATGTTATTGGGCCTTTGGGACCCATTAAGATTGGATTTGGGATCCAAGTCTTTAAGGCACATAAATAAGTGTAAGTATTTAATTTGGAATTAAATTAGAATTAGTATCGAATACAAATAAACTGGATTTAAAATTGTAGTTCGATATAATTCAAGAATATGTACTTTAAGTATTTATTCTTAAACGAGTTGGACTCACGCAAATCAAATCGTTGTTTGAACATTGGATGAGTTGGACAGTTATGACCCATAGCGTCACTATTTGTAAAAGACATTGTATTTTTGTACAAAATTAACTATGTAGTAATGAAATTGCCTTTTACCGTTTTGTAATTTACTTACTTTGATATATAAATGGTAGAAGTTCTTATGATTAGTTCCGGAGTGAGATGATATGGTATCAATCCATAAAGGTTTAATCATTAAATATTCCTAGTCGTAGTATTATCGAAATTGGACATCGATAATACGGAATAGACTAGTATTGCACTTGTGCGCGTTGTGAGGGCATAACAGCATAGTTCTCATATATTTAAGTATTGGATACTTATGCAAGTGCGATGGGAGGTTGTGTTTTACCGATGGTACGGAAAACAGCTTCGCTCTGGATAGACCCCGCAGAATCCCATTGGTAGTATGTATAATTGTCTATGAGAGTCTGCATCAGGGTAGGTGTATTTGGTCTTAACTTGAGACTTGCATCGCTAGTACTTGCGACAATCGATACGCTTTGGTTTTAGTCGTCCAGGACTTTAACAGGTTCTGCGTACGCCTCTTCTGGGTTTATTGAGAATCACAGTGTATTGGGTGTGATGTCAAGATGGAAGTATCACTTCAGACATATGGAGATAATGATCATGCAGGGATTCAGAACTGGTTCTCTATTGTGTTGCAACCATCGGGATAATATGACAAGGTCAGGATTATCCGATTCAAAGAGACTAGTTGATTGATATCCGATATGTGCTTCGTTCGAGGCAGTCACTATTCCAACCTCAGGCCTTGCACGTGAACATCCGATACTGGATCGCAATACGCAATACTACGGTATACTACGCCTGATATAGATCATATATTCCATTAAGAATATTTCTGGAGAATTGGGGAGGCATGGCGCTTTGCTAGAAGCCAACCTTATCTCGTAAATCGGTAAAAACGTAGTACGAGGTACGTACATGTTCGGATAGTCCGACGACCGAATTTACTACCAACATATCCAAGGATCTCTTGGGTCGCTTCTCGAAGATTGAGCGATGACGTATGATTCGAGTATAATTAATCTGGGACTAATTGCGGAGAGACTTTATCTTGGATAAAGTACTATTTGAAGAGAGAGAAAGATTAATTTAGAATTAATCGTTAAAATAATATATTTGATATATTAAACGAAATTAGATTTCAACGCGGAATTAAAATTAGATTTTAATTCAGGCAAATGAGTTAATTTAGAATTAATTCGTTAGCGACGTGAATAGTAATTTTGCTAGGCATAATTATTTAATTAAATTCGATTTAATTACGTCGCAATGGAAGTTCGTTAATTTGGAATTAGCGAACCTGAGCCCGGGAGTATTTGAGGGCCCACTCGAATTCGGAATCGAGTGGGGCCCATATGTCACATCACATGTCACTTCACATGTCACCTTTAGTTGCTTTTGGTTGATGTGTTTAGGTGGAGTTGTTGGAAACTTGGTTTACACTCCAATTTGAAAGCTTTGAGTGACATATACCAAATACACTTTTGGTATATCAAATTAATTGATTTTGAAAATCATTTAACAAGCTTCACTCTTCTCTCTCTTTGACCGAAACCTTGCAAAGAAAACTCTCCCCAATTTTCTTCTTGATCACCGAAAATTTGAAGGAAGAAATAGAAGAATTTTGTTACAAAATTTTCATAGAGCTAGCACTTATCAAGGAATCATACAAGGTGTTAGGGACACTTATTCAAGAGCTCGGAATCCATAAAAGCTTGGAGCTTAGACATCAATTTCTTGGAGAGCACATTGGCCGAACCTAGTGGAGATTTTGGGCATTTGACACATCCAAAAGCCGATCAATGTAAGTGTATTTCCGCCACCCTTCTTTGATTATTCATTCACATTTTATGCTTGACTTGATCTTGGGACTAAACCTAGAAACCCAACAATGGTATCTATGAGCCAATTTGAGCATGAAATGAATTAGGGTAAAATTTGGGTGAAATCAATTTGAGCATGATTTGATAAAATTGATTGATTGAATATGCTTGAATGATGATTTTATGAAGTTGTATATGATCAATTTCTTGAAATATTGATTGGATCAATTTATTGCCCAAAATTAGGCTTGGCTGAATGTGGACATTACTCTAGGGTCATGGTATTTTTGTTTCGTTGATCATTGGATGATTTGGAACACTTGGGAATGTTGATTTAAATTCAATCGGATTGAAAACAAAAATCGGACATGAAAAACCCTTGAATGCCGAGAGCCATCTAGCATGAATGAGTTGATTTTTTGGTTCAAGAATGTTGGACATAAGTTGAACAAATAGATACATAATTAATTAATTAAATTTGTATTTTGGAAATATTAATTTAGGTAATTAATTGATGTATAACACTTGGTTAATTGAATTATAAAATTTGGAATTTTAAAATTTGATTAATTGGGCTTGATTTTGAATTGGGCTTGAAATTTTTGTATTTGGGCATAATGGGCTTGATTGGGCCAAGTTGGTTTAGGCCAATTAGATTGGATCCAAATTGGGCCTAAATCATTCCATTAAGTCCAAATATAACAAATGGGCTTTAAAAGTTTAATTGGGCCTTATGGACCGAAATTGGTTTCTTGGCAAATGAGGGTGATTCCTTAATTGGGCTTGGTAATTAGGTTTGACCCATATTGACCAAAGCCCATGCCTTATGAAATCAATTGAAGGCCCATCGGACTTTAATTAAACGAACATTGGATGTTAGTTGGGCTTTGAACCCGATAAGATTATATTTGGAATCTAAATCGTTAAAGCTCATTAAAAGGTGTAGTTATTTAATTTGGAATTAAATAAATGAATTAGTATTGAATATGAATTAAATTAGATTTAACGAGTAGTTTGATATAATTCAAGAATTTTTACTTTAAGTACTTATTCTTAAACGAGTTGGACTCGCGCAAAATCAAATCGTTGTTTGAACATTGGTTGATCACATAATTCAAAGATTAATTAATTAGATTAGATTGATTGAATTGCATGCTATGAATGAATATTTGGATGTGTTGAATGAATAGCGTATATCAGATGGATATTAGAGGGAAAAAGGTAATTTTGGAAATTATTGTAAATTTGGAATTTATTAAATTGGACCTGCGTGTCCAGCCTTATCTCTCATTATTTCTTTGTATTCTCTTCTCACCTAATTCCCCTCAATGTAATGAGGTTTCTATTATTGTATTATGTAATTGGGTAGAAGTAGAATAGTGCTGGCCGGGGAGAGGAAAGAGAGTGATTTGTTCTAGGAACGATCTGTTAAGTATCCATCCACATATCGTTATTAATTTACTTTTCGCGCCTTATTATGCTTTTAGAATACATGCTTAAGGGTGTATGATGAGATCTACTAAAGATAATTAATTGGTTGCCAATTACGCGAAAACCCTCAAAACATATTAAGCGTTTTTCCTTCCGTTGAGTGATTCTTACTCAAGATCCAAAGTTGGTATTGGTTTGTTGGCCAAAGTCAAGACCTTTGTCAATTGTGGATGTGTTTGAATCATGAAGGCTTTGTTCCACATCGGTGTCTTGTCCAAGTTGTGATTTGTTGGCCAAAGTCAAGATTACTTCTTGTCCATCGACATTGATTACGAAGCTTCCCATGTCAATGGGTCCCGCTTAACTGGAATCATTAAGCTTATTGTGCCAAAGCCAAGACTTAGTTGATTCAGAGGAAAAAGGTTAGGAAAATATATTGGATATATTGGCATATGTATTGTATATATGTTTCAGACTTGGATGTCCACCTACCGGATCTAGGAATTGGATGAGATCCAATTGATCTTCGAGATCTACCTAGTTAAATATCATACAGCTTGTTAGCCAAAGTCAAGGTTGTATGTTATTTAACGGGATCCTAGCCCACTAGGAAACTGGGTTTCCAAAGTACTCGACAGAGGGTTAGAGGCTCGCCGAAAAATAGTGGGAGGCTAGTATTGAATTTGTAATTTCGTTCAGATACTTAGCTTTACGCACATTCAAATTATTTCGTCAAAATTATTTTATTAGTTGGACTAATATAATGTTATTTTTCTTGTAACAGTTTGACTGTACCCTAATATCGTTGATTAGATAGTTGGACTATCGTAATCAAGATGACGGGAAAGGGAAATGTCCGAGACATTATCATGGGCAAAAATATCTTCAAGGGCACGAACTTTTCCGATTGGAAAATGAATATGAGGATAGTCCTTGGAGCCGAGAGGCTGCTATATACTATACAGACACCTCTTGGGCCTAAACCCAAACCTGATCAGTTACTTGAGCTGGAGTTTTGGAAGACTCACAGCGATGACAACTCTACTGCTCAGTCAATTATGCTTGCTGCTATGACTCAGCATTTCCGTCGATAGAACAGAGACTTGGATCCCTATAACATGTTGGCGAGGTTGCACGATCTTCACCGATCTAATCGTAGATCGCAGAGATATGAGTTGCAGAAGAAGCTCTTATGTGCACGTATGTCAGAAGGCATATCTGTTGAGTCCCATGTGGCAAATATGATAGCTGACATTGACGAGCTGACTCAGATGAGGATATTCTTATAGGCTGAGACTACCATAGATTTGATCTTGCAGTCTCTCCCTGACACTTGGAGAGGGTTCATCATAAACTATAACCTGATGAACCAAGATGATGCTATTGGAGAGTTGTTGTCAATTCTGAAGGAAGCTGAGAAGGAGTTTCTCAAGGACAATAAGTGCGAGGTGCACTTTGCTTCGACATCTCAGACATCGAGGGCTGGGCCCAAGACGACTGGAGGTGTGAAGAATAAAAAGCATAAGAGAAAGGGCAAAGTAAAATCGTTAAAGGCTTCTGGGAAGCCTAAGGACAAATCTCAGGATATATGCCTCCAGTGCAGTAAGCGGGGTCACTGGAAACATGACTGCCGCGAGTACAAGGAACTCCAGAAGGAGATTAAAGCGGGCAAGACACCTGCTTCAGGTATGTTTGTTATTGAAATAAACATGACTACTTCTAGTTTTAAAAATTGGATTTTTAATTCTGGTTTTGGTACTCACATATGTATTGATGTGCAGGATCTACGAATTAGCAGGAGACTGGCCTTATGGGAGATTGATCTACGCGTCGAAAATGGGGCCCCAGTCGCCGTTTTGGCCGTTGGCACTTTTGTTTTAGAACTGCCCTCGGGGCATGTACTTGAACTATCTGACTGTTATTATGTACCTAGTTTGACTAGGAATATTATTTCTGTATCTATGTTAACCCAATGTGGGTATACTTTTGTATTCAGGAACACTCGGTGTTTTGTGTATAAAAATGATGAAGAAATTTGCATTGCTATTGCAAATAATGGTCTTTATATTTTGAATATAAATCAATCTCAAACATATAATATAACAAACAAAAGGCTTAAAATGAGTAACAAATTAGAAACTTATATGAGGCATTGTCGTTTGGGACATATAAACAAGACTCACATATCCACACTTTCGAAGAGTGGGTACTTGGACGGATTTGATCCAATTCATTTGACATCTGCGAATCTTGCTTATTAGGAAAAATGCCTAAATCACCTTTTGCGATAAAGGTGAACGCTCTACCGAACTGTTAGCCCTCGTTCATAGTGACGTATGTGGGCCCATGTCTAGCCAGGCTAGAGGTGGATATGAATATTTCGTAACCTTTATGGATGATGCATCGCGTTATGGTTATGTGTATCTTATGAGACACAAGTCGGAAACTTTTGAGAAATTCAAAGAGTTTCGACACGAAGTTGAAAAATAGATCGGCAAGAGTATTAAAACATTACGGTCGGATCGTGGTGGCGAATACTTGAGCAATGAGTTTCTAGATTACTTGAAAGACTATGGTATTCTTTCATAGTGGACTCCTCCTGGAACACCGCAGTTAAACGGTGTGTCCGAACGGAGAAATCGAACTTTGTTGGACATGGTAAGGCCAATGATTAGTCGCACAGAGCTACCTATTTACTTCTGGGGATATGCATTAAACAATGCAATTCTTATTTTGAATAAGGTTCTGTCAAAGTCTGTTCAACAGACTCCGTATGAGATATAGACAGGAAAGAAACCAGGTTTCTCATTCCTGAAGATTTGGGGATGCTGGGCATACGTCAAACGTTTGGAAGGTACCAAACTTGAGCCCAATCGGATAAATACCTATTCGTAGGATATCCTAGGGAAACCAAAGGATATTATTTCTATCACCCACGAGAGAACAAAGTATTTGTTGCTCTACATGCGGTTTTCCTCGAGAAGGAATTCCTAAATACAGTGGTTAGTGGGAAGAAAGTAGAACATGATGAAAGTCGGAGTGATACTGTTCCTGACATAGAATCCACAATGGAACAAGAACAGTCCATCCAGGATAAGACTGTACCACAATCTTTTATTACACAAGGACCGCGTAGGTAGGAGAGAGTCAGGAAATAACCTGAGAGGTATGGGTTTCTGATCTCACATCATGTAGATATTAATCTTATTGAGGATAACGAACCGGCCACGTATGAGGAAGTGATATAAGTTATCGATTCCGTTTTATAGCAAGAAGCCACGCAGTCCGAAATGGATTCCATGTACACCAACTAAGTTTGGACATTGGTTGATGCATCAGAAGGCGTAAAGCCTATTGGATGCAAATGGGTCTTCAAGAAGAAGACCGACATGGATGGAAACGTACAAATGTAAAAAGCTAGGCTTGTAGCGAAGGGGTATCGTCAACGACATAGTGTCGACTACGACGAAACTTTCTTACCTGTTGCCATGATTAAATCCATTCGGATAATGCTTGCTATTACTGCATATTTCGATTATGAGATATGACATATGGACGTTAAAACCGCTTTTCTTAACAGAAACCTTTTGGAGGATGTTTACATGCAACAACCTGATGATTTTATCGTGCCTAGACTTGCAAACAAGGTTTGTAAGTTAAATCGGTCCATTTATGAACTGAAGCAAGCATCGCGGTCATGAAACCAATGTTTTGCCGAGATCATAAAAGAATAAGATTTCATTCAAAATGAGGATGATCCTTGTGTATATAAGAAGGTTAGTGGGAGAGCACTGACTTTTATTGTCCTTTGTGTTGACGATGTATTGCTTGTTGGCAATGACATTCCCATGTTAACATCGGTGAAAGCTTGGCTTTCATTGAAATTCTCCATGAAAGATCTAGGAGAAGTAGCCTTTATTCTAGGAATAAAGATCTCCAGGGATAGATCTAGAAAGCTACTTGAACTCTCCCAGAGTACTTACATTGATAAAGTGTTGAAGAGATTAAATATTGATCAGTCCAAGAAGGGACTGTTGCCAGTGTCACATGGCGTCTATCTATCTAAGGACATATGTCCTAAAACTCAAGATGAGAGAGACAACATGAGTCAGATACCGTTCGCCTCGGCAGTCGGATCAATCATGTATGCCATGATATGTACGCTACCTGATGTCTCCTATGCTTTGAGCCTGTGTAGTCGCTATCAGGCCGATCCAGGTGAAGGTCACTGGATGGCAGTTAAGAATATCCTAAAGTATCTTAGACGAACTAAGGATTCTTTCTTAATCTATGGAGATGGAGAACTTGAGGTAACTGGGTATACCGATGCAAGTTTCCAAACCGACAAAGACGACTACACGTCACAATCCGGGTACATATTTTGTTTGAATAACGGAGCAATAAGCTGGAAATCTTCCAAGCAAGAGACTATTACCGATTCAACAATAGAAGCGGAGTATATTGCTGTAACTAAAGCAGCAAAAGAGGCTGTTTGGATCCGAAAATTTCTAATTGGATTAGGAGTAGTTCTGTTAGCAGCTGATCCCGTTCCATTGTATTGTGACAATAACGGGGCTATAGCACAGGCTAAGGAACCACGGTCTCATCAACGGTCTAAGCATGTTCTTCGACATTTCCATTTGATACGTGAGATCATACATCGTGGTGATGTGAAGGTCGAGAAGGTCGCATCAGATGACAACATTGCAGATCCGCTGACGAAAGCTATTCCTCAGTAAAAGTTTAAGCGACATGTACATAGTTGTGGTATTAGATGCTTGAGTGACTGGCTCAAGGCCAAGTGGGAGATTGTTGGACAGTTATGACCCATAGCATCACTGTTTGTAAAAGACATTGTGTTTTTGTACAAAATTAACTAAGTAGTAAAGAAATTACCTTTTAACATTTTGTAATTTACTTACTTTGATATATAAATGGTAGAAGTCCTTATGATTAGTTCCGAATTGAGATAATATGAGACAGTATCAATCCATAAAGGTTTAATCATTAAATATCCCTAGTCGTAGTATTATCGAGATTGGACATCGATAATACGGAATAGACTAGTATTGCACTTGTGCGCGTTGTGAGGGCATAACGGCATAGTTCTCATATATTTAAGTATTGGATACTTATGCAAATGCGATGAGAGGTTGTGTTTTACCGATGGTACGAAAAACAGCTTCGCTCTGGATAGACCCCGTGGAATCCCATTGGTAGTATGTATAAGTGTCTATGAGAGTCTGCATCAGGGTAGGTGTATTTGGTCTTAACTTGAGACTTGCATCGCTAGTACTTGTGACAATCGATACGCTTTGGTTTTGGTCGTCCAGGACTTTAACAGGTTCTGCGTACGCCTTTTCTGGGTTTATTGAGAATCATAGTGTATTGGGTGTGATGTCAAGACAGAAGTATCACTTTAGACATATGAAGATGATGATCATGCAGGGATTCAGAACTGGTTCTCTATTGTGTTGTAACCATCGGGATAATATGACAAGGTCAGGATTATCCGATTCAAAGAGACTAGTTGCTTGATATCCGATATGTGCTTCGTACGGGGCAGACACTATTCCAGCCCCAGGCCTTGCATGTGAACATCTGATACTAGATCTCAATACGCAATACTACGGTATTCTACGTCTCATATAGATCGTATATTCCATTAAGAATATTTCTGGAGAATTAGGGGAGGCATGGCGCTTTGCTAGAAGCCAACCTTATCTGGTAAATCGTAAAAATATAGTACGAGGTACGTACGTATTCGGATAGTCCGACGACCGGATTTACTGCCAACATATCCAGGGATCTCTTGGGTCGCTTCCCGAAGATTGACCGATGACGTATGATTCGAGTATAATTAATCTGGGATTAATTGCGGAGAGATTTTATCTTGGATAAAGTACTATTTGAAGAGAGAGAAAGATTAATTTAGAATTAATCGTTAAAATAATATATTTGATATATTAAACAAAATTAGATTTCGATGCGGAATTAAAATTAGATTTTAATTCGGGCAAATAAGTTAATTTAGAATTAATTCGTTAGCGACGTGAATAGTAATTTTTCTAGGCATAATTTTTTAATTAAATTCGATTTAATTACGTCGCGACGGAAGTTCGTTAATTTGGAATTAGCGAACCCGAGCCCGGGAGTGTTTACGGGCCACTCGAATTCGGAATCGAGTGTGGCCCACATGTCACATCACATGTCACTTCACATGTCACCTATAATTGCTTTTGGTTGATGTGTTTAGGTGAAGTTGGTGGAAACTTGGTTTACACTCCAATTTGAAAGCTTTGAGTGATATATACCAAATACACTTTTGGTATATCAAATTAATTGATTTTGAAAATCATTTAACAAGCTTCACTCTTCTCTCTCTCTTTGACCGAAACCTTGCAAAGAAAATTCTCCCAAATTTTGTTCTTGATCACCGAAAATTTGAAGGAAGAAATAGAAGAATTTTTTGCAAAATTTTTCATAGAGCTAGCACTTATCAAGGAATCATACAAGGTGTTAGGGACACTTATTCAAGAGCTTGGAATCCAGAAAAGCTTGGAGCTTAGACATCAATTTCTTGGAGAGCACCTTGGCCGAACCTAGTGGAGATTTTGGGCATTTGACACATCCAAAAGCCGATCAATGTAAGTGTATTTCCGCCACCCTTCTTTGATTATTCATTCACATTTTATGATTGACTTGATCTTGGGACTAAACGTAGAAACCAACAGGATGGTCATTAATTCAAAGATTAATTAATTAGATTAAATTGATTGAATAACATGTTTTGTGTAAATACATGAATGTATTGTATGAATAATGTATATCGGAAGAATATTAGAAGGGTGAGGGAAATTTTGGAAATTGTTGTAATAATTTTAGAATTTATTAATTAGACATGCGTGTCCAGCCTATTATCTCCTTACTCATTGTATTTCTCTTCTCACCAATTCCCCTCAATGTAAATGAGGTTTCTTTATATGTTATTGGGTAGAAGTATAAATACGGCTAGCGGGAGAGGGGAAATTGTTTGATTTGTTATAGGAATAAAATTTGATAGATATCCATCCACATATCATTATTAATTTATTTATCGCACCTTATTATGCTTTTAGAATGCATGTTTAAGGGTGTATGATGAGACCTAATCAAAGATAATTAATTGGCTGCCAATTACGCGGAAAACCCTCAATAAATATTAAACGTTTTCCTTCCATTAAGTGGTTCTCTCTCAAGATCCAAGATTGGCATTGGTTTGTTGGCCAAAGTCAAGATCTTTGTCCATCGCGGATGTGTTTGAACCATGAAGGCTTTGTTCCATATCACATGTCTTGGGCAAGTTGTGATTTTTGGCCAAAGTCAAGGTCACTTCTTGTTCATCGACATGGATTACGAAGCTTTCCAAAGTCATTGGGTCCCGCTTAACTGGAATCATTAAGCTTGTTAAGCCAAAGCCAAGTCTTAGTTGATTCAGAGGAAAAGGTTAGGAAATATATTGGCATATATGTATTATATATATATATATATTTCGGACTTGGAGGTCTACCTACCGGATCTAGGAATTAGATGAGATCCAATTGATCTTAGAGATCTACCCAGTTAAATATCATACAACTTGTTGGCCAAAGTCAAGGTTGAATGTTATTTAACGGGATCCTAGCCCACTAGGAAACTGGGTTTCCCGAGTACTCCACAGAGGGTTATAGGCTTGCCGAAAAATAGTGGGAGACAAGTATTAAATTTGTAATATCGTTTAGATACTTGCCAATACACGCTCATTTCATTTTCTTCATTAATTATTTAAATATAAATACATTAGTTGGACTAATATTCAATTGTTGTTTTAATAAAACAGTTGGACTGTATTCAAACTACTTCATTTATAGTTGATTATATAATTGGATTATAGTACCAATATATTCGAATTTAATTGATCATTTATAGTTGATTATATAATTGGATTATAGTAATCAATATATTTGAATTTAACCAATCAAATTGTTATTAGTTATATAGTTAGACTATAGTAATCATTACATTAGATTGTACCTGAAATCGTTGATTGGATAGTTGGACTATAGCAGTCAAGATAACTGAAAGATTAGCGTCAAAGAACATAATCCTAGGTGAAAATGTCTTTAACGACATAATTTTCTAGAATGGGAAACGAATCTTAGAATAGTCATGAGAGTTGAGAAGTTAATCTATTTGATAGAGCAACCTCTCGGGCCTAAGCTCAGAGTTGAGCGAATAGTGGAACATGAACTTTGGAAGACTCATCATGATGATAACTTTAGTGCTCAATCTGTTATGCTTACCGCAATAACTCCTTAATCTCGTCGTCAGGATTGGATCTTTATAGTATGATATTGAAATTGAAGGATCTTCATAGATCTTTTCTTAGATCTTAGAAGTACTAATTGCAATTGAAAACTCTTGAAGAGTTAATGGCTATGCTCAAGGAGACATAGCCAGAGCTTGCAAAAGGGTAAGAAGCGCAAGACGCATCTTACTTCAACATCCCAGAAGATCAAGGCTTGGCCGAAGACTCCTAGGGATATGAAGAAAATGGCAAAGGCTAAATCGTCATAGTCTTCTAGGAAGACAAATGACATATCCTAAGATGTCTGGCTAAATTGTGGCAAATGGGGTCACTGGAAGTGTGACTGCCGTATTGACAATGAAGACGTGAAGGAAGTAAAGGCGGGGCAAGGATCCGACTTTATGGATGTTTGTTATAAATATGTTCACTAGTGGTTTCAAAAATTGGATTTTTGATACTAGGTGACTGGCTTTAGTTGAGATCGACCTATGAGTCAGAAACGGGACGAAAGTTGTTGTTTTGGCTATGGGAACCTAATTTTTGGAACTGCCCTTTGGGCATGTGCTTGAATTAGGAGACTGTTATAATGTACCTAGTTTGACTAGAAATATTATCTCTATATCTAGTTTAACCCATTGCGGGTATACCTTTATATTCTAGAACACTAAGTGTTTTGTTTATAAAGATGATATTGAGATAAACACATTAGATGTGAATAACAGTATTTATATTTTGAATATAAATGAATCTCAAACATATAACATGACAAAAAAATAGCTCAAACTGAATTAATCTAATGAGACTTATTTGTGGAATTGTTGTCTGTGACACATTAACAAGACACGCATATCCACACTTTCGAAGATTGGGTACTAGGATAGATTTGATTCTAATTCAAATGATGTCTACGAATCTAGTTTATTAGGTAAAGTGCCTAAGACACCTTTTACTTGGTAAAAGTGAAAGTGCCACTGATCTGTTACCCATTGTTCATAGTGACATAAGTGGGCCCATGTCTAGCTAGGCTAGAGGTGGATATGAATACTTCGTTACCTTTACATATGTTGCATAGGGTTATGGTTATGTGTATCTTATGAAACACAAGTCAGAAACTTTTGAGTAATTCAAAGAGTTTCGACACGAAGTAAGAAAACAGACCGATACAAGTATTAAAAAATATTGCGGCCGGACCATAGTGTAAAATACTTAAACATATGAGTTTCAAGATTACTTGAAAAAGTATGGTATTCTTTCACAGTGGACTCCTCCAAGGACAACTCAATTTGACGGTGTGTCCGAACAGAGAAATCGAACTTTGTCGGACATAGTAAGGTTAATGATAAGTCGCTCTGAGCTACCAATTTCCTTCTAGGGATACGCATTAAACAGTGCAATACTTATTTTGAATAAGATTCCATGCAAATCTGTTAGACAGACTTCATATTAGATATGAACAGGAAAGAAACCAGGTTTCTCATTCTTGAAGATTTGGGAACGTTGGGCATATATTTGGATGATATCAAACTAGAACCTAAATCGGATAAGTGCCTAATTTGTAGATTGTCCTAGGGAAACCAAAGTATAGTACTTATGCAACTCACAAGAGAAAAATGTAATTATTTCTCTCCATGCGGTTTTCCTATAAGCAGTGGTAAGTGGGAGGAAAATAAAACTCGATAAAAATCCGAGTAATACTGTTCAAGGCACCGAATCCTTAAGGAACACCAACAGTACATCAGGGATGAAACTGTACCAATAATCTTCGAATACACAAGAACTGCGTAGGTCGAACGGAGTCAGAAAACAATCTAGGAAGTATGTGTTTCTGATCTCACCTCATGAAGATGTCAATCTTATTGAGGAAGATGAACCGGCTAAGTATGAGGAAGTGATAAGTAAGGGTGTTCACGGGTCGAGTCGGGTCGGGTTTTTCAAAAAAACTTTTGACCCGATCGGGTCGGGTCATTCGGGTCTCTTGACCCGAAACCCGAAATTTAAAGAGTGGACCCGCGCGGGTCTGGTCAAAAAAACAGCGGGTCGGGTCGGGTCGTATAATCTGGAATATACACAATATATGTTCTTATTGATATTAAAATTACAACTTATATGTGTGGTTGAGATGGCAAAATCAGAGTTTTACAGGTAAGTAATCATATGTTCGAATCCCACCTAAAGCAACATTATTTTTCTTTTTGAAATGAGTGAAAAAATAAAAAGAAGAGATGTGAATGGTGGGATTTGAACTTGGCTCTACAACAAGACCATGAAGGAGCTTTGCCATCCCAGCCGCAACACCTCATCATGAAAATTAAACCATTAAAAATATATATTATAATTTTAATATAATTTACAGCGGGTCGGGTCGGGTCAGACCCGACTTTGCTGCCCAAAACCCGTGACCCGACCCGAAAGATAGGGTCGAGTCGGGTTAGACCCGAAATTGAATTTTAAAATTTATAAACCCGACCGGATCGGGTCGGGTCGCGGGTCGACCCGACCCTATGAACACCCCTAGTGATAAGTGTCATGAAGTCCGAAATGGATTCCATGTATACCAACTAAGTTTGGATACTGGTTGATGTACCAGAAGAGATTGTGCATATTGGTACTATATGAGTCTTCAAGGAAGACATACATGGATGGCAACATACAAATGTACAAAGCTAGGCTTGTAGCGAAAGGGTATCGTCAACAACATGGTGTCGATTACGACAAAACGTTTTCACCAGTTGCCATGATTAAATCTATTTAGATAATGCTTGCAATTTCTGCATATTTCATTTACGAAATATGGCAAATGGACGTCAAAACCGCTTCCCTTAATGGAAACCTTTTGGAGGATTTTTACAACATTCTGACGATTTTTCGTGCCAAAACATGCAAACAAGGTTTGCAAGTTAAATCAATCCATTTATGGATTGAAGCAAGCATTGAATTTTTGGAACCATCGTTTTTAATGTAATCATAATGGTATATGATTTAATTCAAAATGAAGATGATTCTTGTGTACATATATAAGAAGGTTAGTGGGAGCGCACTAACAATGATTGTCATGTATAATGATGATATATTATTTCTTGGAAATAACATTCCCATAATAAAATCGGCGAAAGCTTGGCTTTCATTAAAATTCTCCATAGAATAACTTGGGAGAGATAACCTTTATTCTAGGAATAAAGATCTACTAGGATAGATCTAAAAGTTGTTGGCACTCTCCGAAAACTCGTACATTGACAAACATGTACGCGACCTGGTGTCTCATATACTTTGAGCATATGGAGTCACAATCAGGGTAATCCAGGTGATGGTCACTGGATTAATGTAAAGAACATCCTTGAGTATCTTGGATGAACTAAGGATGCTTTCTGATAATATAGGGAAAAGAGAACTTGAGGTGACTAGGTTCACCGCTGTAAGTTTCCAAACCGATAAAAATGACTGTAAGTCGACATAAAGGTACTATATAGTTTGAATGACGGAACAGTGAGCTGAAAATCTTCCAAGCAAGATATTGTTGCCGAATAAACAACAAAAGCGGCATATTGTTATAGCTGAGGTAACAATGTATTTTTGATCTATATAATCCTAATTGGATTAGGTATAGTTCTGTTAACAGCTGAGCTAGGCTACAACACAGGCTAAAGAATCACGGTCTCATCAACGATCCAAGTATGTACTTCGACTATTTCATCTGATTCGTCAGATCATACATCGTGGTGATATGATGATCAAATAAAACGCATCAGATGATAACATTATAAATCCGCTGACGAAAGCTGTTTCTCAGCAGAAGTTTGAGAGACCCGTACATAGTTCAGGTGTAGGACAATTGAGTGATTGGCTATAGGTCAAGTGGGAGATTGTTGGAAAATTATGACCCATAGCATCACTATTTGTACAGAACATGGTGTTGTTGTACAAATTAACTATGTGACAAAGGAAATTGCTATTTTATCATTTTGTAATTAGATTAATTGAATATATATAAATGATAAAAGTTCTTATGATTAGTTTTGGATTATAAGATATGAGACAGTATCAATCTACTAAGGTTTAATCATTAAATATCCCTAGTCGTAGTATTATCGAGACTGGACATCAATAATACCGAATAGACTAGTATTACACTTGTGCGCATTGTGGGAGTATAACGACATGGTTCTCATATATTTAAGTATTAGATACTTATGCAAGTGTGATAGGAGGTTGTGTTTACTGACAGTACGGAAATAGCTTCGCTCTGGATAAATCCCTCGGAATTCCATTGGTAGTATGACTATATGTCTATGGGAATTCGATTCAGGGTAGGTGTATTTGGTCTTAACCTAAGACTTGCTTCGCTAATACTTGCGACAATCAATACACCTTGGTTTTGATCATCCGAGACTTTAACAGGTTCTGTGTACGCCTCTTCTGGGTTTATTGAGAATCGTAGTGTATTGGGTATGATGTCAAGAAAGAAGTATCACTTCAGTCATATGGAGATGATGATCACGCATGGATACAGAACTAGTACTCTAATGTGTTGCAACCATCAGAATAATGTGACAAAGTCATGATTATCCGATTAAAGAGACTAGTTGCTTGTGATCCGATATATGCTTCGTACAGGGTAGACACTACTCTAGCCCCAGGCCTTACATGTGACATCTGATACTGGATTGCTATACGCAATACTACGTCTACTAAGGCTGGAAAGAGATTATATATTCCATTAATAATATTTCTGGAGAATTGGGTAGGCACAATGCTTTGCTAGAAGCCAACCATGTCTTGTAAATTGATAGGCACGTGGTACGAGGTACGCACTTGTTCGGATAGTCCGACAATCAGATTTACTGCCAACATATCCATGGGTCGCTTCCCAAAGATTCACTGATGACAGTTGACTCGATTAGAATTAATCTGGGATTAATTAAGAGAGAAAATTAATTTGGGATTAATTGAGGCATTATTTAATCTGAGATTAAATGATTTCGGAAGAGAGAGAATGTGATTAATTCCAAATAAATTTAATAGTTAAATTGGATTTTTCTATTTAATTTATTTATATGGGCTAAAATTAATATATCGAATATATTGATTGGAATTAGATTTCAGTATGAAATTAAAGTTGCACTTTAATACGAGCGAACAGATTAATTTAAAATTAATTCGTAAATGGCATTCATAATATATTTGCGAGGCATCGTTATTTAATTAAATTAGATTTAATTATTTAGCGACGAAAATTCCTTTAGTCGGATTAAACGAATCCGAGCCGCGGAAAATATTCGTAGAGACCTTTTGAATTTTGAATTCAAATGGGTGGGGCCCACTTCACATGTGTGAAGTGGTGGTTGGGAGAGTGGTTGGCATTTATGCCAAAACCACTTACTTTTCATTCACATGGTTTTGGTTTTTGGAAAACCAAGACCCCACTACCAAGTTTGGGTGAAAAAGGGTAAAACCCTTTACCAAATCTAACTCTCTCTCTTCCAACACATAAAAAACAAGCCAAACACTCACAATAACCCTAGAATAGGCGTGAGCTTCATTTTTTCCTCTCTTTGATTTTGTTGCAAAATTAATCAAGCTAGCACTTCAATGAGTTAACAAAGTTTCCTAGAGTCGGAATCAACATACAAAGCTTGGAGCTTCAAGATCAACACAAATTTTTGAAATTCAAATCCGATTATTGTAAGTCATTCCGCAACTTTTTTGATCATATTCACACTTAATCATGTCTTAATAATCCTTGGTATGTTCTAGGAACACTAACAATGACCCGACTCTACTTCAAGATACTCGTGAAGGGTTAATCTGTAAGTAATGACTATATCGATAGACACCGACGTGGTTCGGCTTAATATACTATATGTGGCAATGAGAGTGCATTATAGGTTTTTAGTGGAATAACCTGGAGTTAATAATTCGGAATATTTAATTAAAAGCTTAATTAATATTTTGGGATTATTTGAGCTCGTAGCCATAGGTCTATTTAGTCTCCGTGCTAGCTCGATATGTTATAGTAGATTAAATATAGTTGGATAGTCCAATTATATACTGAAAAATGAAAATATTATTAATATGATTAATAATATTATTTTGTTACACTTGAAACTATATATTAAAATTTAATAGATGATTTTAATAATTATATGATAATTATTGAATGCATAATATTAAATTATATATAATATAATTTAATGAGGCCAAATTTGGAATTTTCAAATCTTGGATTTTGGAAACCCTTGGTGAATTATGCTAGGTTGCCAAACTCTTGCATTAAATTTGAAAATCCTTGGTGAGTTATGCTATGTTGCATAACTTTTGAATTTAATTTTGGTAGTTACACTTTTTGAAAGGTAATTACATTTATAATTTTGTAACATACCTTTCATTATGGTTATTGAATTTGATGTTACAAAATTAATTAAAAATTACATGATTGACCAAAATTACATGATTCCAACAGGAACCCTACACCCCAACGGCTAGTAGCCGTCGTTGGCTCCATGCCCCAATAAGTAAAAAAAAAAATTATTAAAAATTTTATAAATGAAAATGTAAATTACTAATATATCCCTAATAACGGTAATAAAATGGTTATATTTAGCGACATTTTTGGTATCAAAAAAATTCTAAAAATCTATAAATAGGATTCATTTTTCATTATTTCAACACACCAAATTCTCAACTCTATCATTTTCTATAATTCTCTTATTCTCAATCTCACTTCAATTAGTTGTTAATTTGTTAAAATTTTAACAATTATTCAATTTCTTATTTTTCTTCCTAATTTCTCAAACGAAAAATGGCAAGCTCATCTGAGAACATAATGTCAAATATGCCAACCCAAGAGAGCAGCACTAGTGTCAGTGCAAAATCACAGAGAAGAGAAGTTAAGGCTCGGTCCTCGGATATTTTTAAAATTCATTTTAATATGGAACACCTAGAAGATAAATCACAACGAGCAATTTGCAACTATTGTGGGGTTACCTATAAATTTTCTGGTGGATACGGCAATATGATCAAGCACATGGAAAAACATAATCCGGTTGAATTTGGCATTGATACGACGCAAACTCAAATGGCCAGGTACGCATCATCTAGTAGAGGTACGAGTGCTGTAGATTTATTTAAATATTCTGATGCAAAAAATAGAGAAGAATTTGCGAAATTAACTTGTATGGCACATCTTTCTTTAAGCTTTGGTGAAAAACTTCATTTTACTAATTACGTGCATAATGCTTTAAATCCTACTGCATGTAGAATGACTCGAAACACAACAAAATGTCATATTTTTAAATTATACAAAGATGGTAAAATTAATTTAAATGAAATATTTAAAGAGATGAAAGGTCGTATTTCTATATGTTCTGATTATTTGGAGTGACCATTGGCAACACACACTCATACATGGGTGTGACTTGTCATTGGATTGATGCATCATTTACCATGCAAAAACGACTTATTGCATTTAGAGTTTTTGATGACCAACATACTGCACATAATATTTATAGAATGATGAAGGTAATTTTTGATGAATATGGTTTAGTAGACAAAATTTGAACAATTGGATTTGATAATGCATCTGCAAATACTGCATCCATCAGTGATTTAAAATCCTTATGTGAACCAAATTTAGGGGGTCGATTTTTTCATATTCGTTGTACATGTCATGTCCTTAACATATGTGTGTGTGTAAGACGAACTAAAAATATTATCACATTCCTTGATCAAATAAAATGGCACTTAACTGTATTTGGTCATATTCTCAAGTTAGGAGAGAATGGACCAAGTTTTGTAAAATAATGGTATTAAACCGATTAAATTTTCAAGAGATGTTCCAACACGTTGGAATTCAACTTATTTTCTTTTATGTCAAACATTTCAATATAAAGATGCATTATGTAGTTTTTTTCTCAACATGTTCAAAATATCACACTCTATCCTAGTCAATGGGATATTGTGAATTTTTTTAGATATTTTAAGAGTTTTTAATGATGGTACTTTAGTTTTTAGCGGTGTTTATTATCCTACAGTACATTTATTTCTTCTTGAGAGTTTGAATATTGTTGGCACTCTTGATGAGCATGTTGACAGCGACGATCCTAATGATTTGTTTTGTTCGAAGCTATTATTGCTATGAAGGTAAAATGGTTGAATTATTTTAGGGAAATTCCTTTACTTTATCTTATTGCTGCTGTTTTTGATCCTAGATTTAAATTAGAGGTTTGAGTGGTGGTTTACAAGCTTACTATGGTTATTTAGGAATATTAGATGAAATTGATATTACAAGCATAATTACGAAATTAAGAAATGATTTAATTACTTTATTTAATGATTATATTGTAAGATATAACTTAGGAACATTAGGTGAATCTAGTAGTAGCGAACCGGTAATTCAAACAAGACTTAGCGTATGGGATCGTTGATTATTGCAACGAAATAAAAAACCTAGAGATACGACAACTAATAACCCTGAATTAGATAATTATTTATCTACAAATTTTGAGTTTTCTAATGAAAGTTTATGCAGTATAAATTTTAAAATCCTTGAATGGTGGAACCGGCATCAAAATATATATCATGTTTTATCAATTATTGCTAAAGAGATATTGGCAGCACCTATTTCAACCGTTGCGGTTGAGCAAGCCTTCAGTTTGGGAGGTAATATATTGGAAGCTAGACGATCTTCATTACATCCAAGCACTCTAGAAGCAACAACTTGTGTGGATGATTGGACTCGAGCTGATCTGAGACAACAAGAAGATGCCCCTGATGATTTTGAAGATTTGTTCGATAATGCTTCTGCAAGTGCAACAACAAGTGCAAGCGGAACCGGAGCCGAAGGATCAACTGATAATGATGATTGATAATTGTAAAATTGTAATTTAAAAATGAGATATGTCTTAAAATTGTAATGGAACTACGTGAGCTTTGATTCATCTCACCATTGGAGGATACGTAGGCAACTTAAATTTTTAAAAATTTAAGCTCAAGATCTTCAATGAGGTTTGGAACCTTGAACCGAATCGGAACCGAACCGGTCGGTTCTGGTTCGGTT
The DNA here is from genome assembly GCA_019454045.1 of Zanthoxylum bungeanum. Lineage (NCBI taxonomy): Eukaryota > Viridiplantae > Streptophyta > Magnoliopsida > Sapindales > Rutaceae > Zanthoxylum > Zanthoxylum bungeanum. Next base: position 197,295 of record SKCR01029066.1, on the reverse strand, counting down.
CAAGGTTCCGGTTCCACTTAAGTGTGAAACCGGAAACCGGCTAGTTCGGTTCGGTTCTGACCGGAACCGAACCGCCGGCCGGGTCTAGGTATAGGAAGTGGTTTTATTTTTGAAAATAAAATAACTCTAAGTATAAAAGAAATAGATGTTTTTTTTAGTTACTCTCTAATATTAAACCTAGCCTTCATCATCTTCTTCTTGAAAAACTCTCTCAAGTGTTGAGGAAAAAAAAATAAGAACAAGAAGTAAAATAAAAGAAAAACTTATGTGACTTTGATCTCTAAAGTGTTTAGGGATTGATTTTATGAGTCTAGCCCACACTATTCTCTGTTGGTAACGAGATATCACTCGGAAGACTTTATGGTGTCAAACAAAAATCCATCATCTTCCTTTTCTCTTGACACACGGTACTGAGCTTTATATTTGCTCACTTTCGCACACTATATTGGTGATACGAGGCTCGGTTTATTTTACGTTTGATCCAAAATTTTTAGGGAACTTTAAGGGGTATTTTTGGGCTGTGTTGTGACTGTTTTTGGCTGAAAATCAAACCTGGAATATAACAGAAACTGATTCATACAAAGATTGAACTGGGCAGTGAATTAGCTGTATTTTGGGTCCAGAACAGTCCAGTTTTTGTACCGCTATTCTACTAGCACACTATCATCAATGACAATTGAAAAACACACAACACCTTCGACATCTGAGTGTTAGACGCAAGTTCGTCAGAATGATATGCCACCTAGACGTAGTGAGAGGGTTGTACGACAACCTGATTGCTATCTAAAGTTGGAGAGGCACAAGTTATCATATCCAGCGATGATCCATTGAAGTATCGCAGTGCAATGGGTGATTCTGATAAAGAGGAATGGCTCAAATCCATGAACCTGGAGATGAAGTCTATCTACTCCAACTCAGTCTGGGAAATTATAGACCAACCTGATGGGGTAAAACCTATAGTTTGCAAGTGGATCTACAAGAGAAATATGAGAGCAGATGGGAAGGCGCAAACCTTTAAGGCTGGGCTGGTGGCCAATGATTATACCTAGAAAGAGAGAGCTACCTATGAGGAAACTTTCTCGCAAGTAGCCATGTTAAAATCTGTTCGCACTCTTCTATCCATTGCCGCTTATTATGAATGGACGAATGGAAATTTTGATGAGTGTATCTATATGAAACAACCAGAGGGGTTCATAGCCCAATGTCAAGAGCAACATGTTTGCAAGCTGTAAAAGTCCATTTATGGACTCAAGCAAGCATCTCGATCTTGGAGCATAAGATTTGATACCATGATCAAATCTTATGACTTTGAGCAAAATTTTGATGAGCTTTGTGTATACAAGCACGTCATTGAAGAGAATGTGGTTTTTCTTATTTTATACGTCGATGATATTTTACACATTGAGAATGATATAAAGATATTATCAGATGTGAAAACCTGGCTAACTAACCAATTCCAAATGAAAGATTTAGGAGAGGCCAACTATGTTATTGGGATTCAGATATTTCGGGATCAAAAGAAATGACTGTTAGTTATGTCTTATGAATCCTACATCGACAAGATCCTTATGCGATTTGGTATGTAGAATTCCAAGAAAGGAAATTTGCCTTATCGATATGGAATTCACTTGTCAAATGAACAGTCTCCTAAGACACCTCAAGAAGTTGTAGAAATGAGACATATCATATATGCCTCAGCAGTTGATAGTCTCATGTATGTTATATTATGCACGAGACTAGACATAGGCTTTACAGTGGGAGTAGTCAGTAGGTTTCAATCTAACATAGGATTGGATCATTGGGTGGCTGTGAAACACATTCTCAAATATCTTAACAGAACTAGAGATTATATGCTTATGTAATCTGGTAAGGATATAATCCTAAGGGGATATACAGCCATTGATTTTCAGACGGATGTCGTTCTAGGAAATCAACATATGGATCAGTGTTTGCCATAGGTGGTGGGCTATAGTTTGGTGGAGTATAAAACAATCTTGTATTGCTGACTCTACCATGGAGGCTGAGTGTGTAGTAGCTTACGAAGTAGCTAAGGAAGCAGTATGATTCCATAAGTTCTTGGGAGATCCAGCTATGGATAAATCACTCACACTTTATTGTGATAATAGTGGTGCAGTGGATTCAAAGGAACCAAGAAGTCACAAGATGAGAAAGCATATAGAGAGGAAATATCATCTCATCAGAGAGATAGTACAGAGAGTGGATGTTTCTTTTACAAAGATTGCATCCGCAGAGAACCTGACTGATCAATTTACAAAAACCTTTTTGGGTAAAGTGTTTGAAGGTCACCTAGATGGTCTATGATTACGTGACATGTCCTATTTGCTCTTGTGCAAGTGGAAGATTATTGTGATATATGCCCTAGAGCTTCATGTAATGTAAACGGTCTTATATGTTATGAAATAAAATGATGCATTATTCATTTATCAAAATATTTTTTTAATATCGCATATTGTAAATTATCGTAATTACCCTAGATTGTTCATGTGCTTTCAAACTTAGTGTATGAGTGTCATACACAAGAGGATTTAAGTCCGAAGTTAGTAATCTAAAATAGTCCATAGAGAGCAAACAAAACGAGTATTTTTGTTTATGGTTTACCTATAGTTGCGGTGCATTATATGATTGTATGGCGATCTTGATCTGGGATCGTCCATTTTGGAGACATGAGAATAGAGGCACCTTGTATGATGTGATCATATAGGACTAGACCCATATAGAAATGAGTTTCTTATAATATCCGTTAAATAAAGAAATTCATTTCGATCTACTAGATGTTCATATATGGATTGTTCTTAATCCTGAGTTTATTACAAATTCCTGCATGGCAGATTATTTCATTTGATTTAAAAATATGAGGTTGGTGTAGCAATCCTGACCAATAGCTACGTACTTTGAGGATATCGTTTGTTGTATAGCTGGAGACATTTTACATATATATGGAGTTCACCTCTTCTTGCGAGAAGTATATGAGTATCTTGTTGGGGCTTTGGGCAAAGTACGCAGCGTAAGCACGGTTCAAACGAAATCGTAATTTAAATTTTTTTTTTGAATTATCGAATAAATTATTCAATATCTAATATGAATAATTTCTTCATATTTACCTAAACCTATTTATTCGATATCAAATAGTGACATAAATATAAAGGAAATGTCGTGAAACCTTTACGAAAATTATTTTCCGCTAAATGATGCAAAATACGTTTTTGACCAAACCGACCACCCAACACTTATGGGAAGTGCCCAGTCAGTCCCAATAGTGTTTGGGCAGTTCATGGGTTGTCCGAACAGTGATGAACTCACTGTTTGGACAGCCGTCCCCTGGTTGGCTCAAAAGTCACCCGATAATGTCATTTTTGGCTGTTTTCCTTATTTCAACTTCGTAACACTTTACGGAAATTGTTCCAACTCCCAAAATACATCCAATACATTCACATGACATCAAATTCATTACAAAATTTCCAGTTCTATCAGATCTAATCCAGAAATCGAAATTACCAATTTTTCATGCTTTAATAAAAAAATTTCAAGATTAATCTAATTAATCAAGACACCAACCAAAGTCACCACGTATGAACAACCCAAGAACAATTCTAGGTACCATAAGAGTGGTCATAACACTCTAGAATAGCAAATCATCATCTATTGACCAAATTGGATACTAATTACAATAATTCCATCCAATTACAGTTCACAAATGCACTATACTTCCAATTCATCCACCAAATCCAAAAAGCCGCAAATTTCAACAAGTAAAGAAACCCTAGAACTATTATAGGAACACAAGAACTAGTAAAACAACTTTCAAAAATCAAGAATGATAAGATTACCTTTAATCTCCAAAATTCCTTAAGCTTTTCTTGTTTTTCTTCACTTTTCTTCTTGTTTCATCAAACAATATTTGAGAGCTTTTATCAATGGTGTTAAGAAGAAGAATGAAAAAGAAACAAATTTTTTAAATATATCGGTGACGTGACTTCCATCAAAGGGTGGAGGATAACTCATATATCCCACTGTAGTATCTCAAGTCGAAGGACCACTATACTCGAGAAGATTTCTATTGACGTTGGTGTACCATCTATTAGGAAATCTTCAATGAGTCATTCAGTGTCTTATCAAATAAACACCTACATGTCTATACGAGTCTCCTGAGACTCATGGTTCACTGGGATAAACCATCGGACTAAGTCACGATATACAACATGTACTGGTCTTAGCAGATTTTACTAATCGACCAGTGTTAGTAAATCTTCACCAGGTACTTTATTAAGGATATACATCTTATAGTGCGCTTCCCAATGTCAATTAAAAACTACGTTGTAATTACGCACTATATTATAAATCCTAGGGTCTTTTTTTTTAATATACACGTATCACTAAATCAGATTTAGTTTCGATCTAATCGAAATTGAATATCCAATCGTAATTAGATCAAATAAGTGTATAAAAAACAATGGTGCTACCATTAAATTAGTAATACTATGGAAAATAGAATTGCTCATATTTATGAATAAGATATAAATACGATCCGGATTAGCACTCTGAGCACCAACCCTGGCATATCTTCCTTAAGGGTTGATTCGATACTTGAATGGTTAGAGCGCTCAAGTCTTTCTATTATGAATAGAACGATTAACATTAATAATGGTTATGAATAAATCATTCAATAGAGAATCAATGATACTTAAGGTAAAAATAATTAGAGGGTATAACGGATATTATGACGCGACTCTAATTATGAGATGCTCGTGAAGGGTAAATACGTATGTAATGACTATATCGATGTACACCTACGTGGTTCGGCTTAATATTCTATCTGCGGAAACGAGAGTGCAACTTTTGGTTTTTAGTAGAATAACCCAGAGTTAATAATTCATAATATTTAATTAAGAGCTTAATTAATATTCTGATATTATTAGAGCTTGGAGTGTAGGTCCATTTGGTCCTCGTGCTAGCTCGATATACTATAGCAGATTAAATATATTTGGATAGTCTAATTATATACTCACAAATGAAAATATTACTAATATGATTAATAATATTATTTTGTCACACTTGAAACTAAATATTAAAATTTAATATATGGTTTTAATAATTATATGATAATTATTGAATGCATAATATTAAATTATATATGATATAATTTAATGAGGCCAAATTTGGAATTTTCAAATCTTGGATTTTGGAACCCTTGGTCAGTTATGCTAGGTTGCAAAACTCTTGCATTAAATTTGGAAACCTTGGTGAGTTATCCTAGGTTGCATAACTCTTGAATTTAATTTTGGTGGTTACACTTTTTGAAAGATAGTTGTATTTTTAATTTTGTAACATATCTTTCATTATGGTAATTGAATTTGATGTTACAAAATTAATTAAAAATTACATGATTGGCCGAAACTACCTATTGGAGGAATAAGAAAAGGTTTTGTTTTTTTTAAAAATAAAATAACCATAAATATAAAAGGAAAACATATTTTCTTAGTGACTCTCTAATATTCAACCTAGCCTCCATCTTCTTCTTCTTGAAAAACTCTTTCAATCGTTGAGAAAAACAAAACAAGAATAAGAAGTAAAATAAAAGAAAAACTTGTGTGGCTTTGATCTCTAAAGTGTTTAGGGATTAGTTTTGTAAGTCTAGCCCACACTAGTCTCTGTTGGTAACGAGACATAGCTCGGAGAACTTTGTGGTGTCAAAAAAAAATCCATCATATCCCTTTTCTCTTGACACACGACAGTGAGCTTTATATTTGCTCACTGCCGCACACTATATTGGTGATACGGGGCTCAGTTTATTTTGTTTTTTATCTAGATTTTTTAGGGAACTTTAAGGGGTATTTTGGGGCTGTGTTGGGATTGTTTTTGGCTGAAAAATCAGACCTGGAACATAATAGAAACTGATTCATACAAAGGCTAAACTGGGCAGTGAATTAGGTGCATTTCGAGCCCAAACCAGTGTAGTTTTTCTACCGCTATTCGGGGGTTGAAATTTTGTTTAAAATAGAAACAAATATTCAGTAAATTTCGGCCATTCAAAAAGAAGGGCAGAAAAAATTTTCAAGTCCGATCTCGGGTGCCTAAGTGCTTCCACTGTGCTAGGAAAATGGTTCCTGCAATTTGATCTTAAAATACATCAAATAGATATAAAGACGACATTCTTAAATAGTGAACTAGATGAAGAGATTTACATGGAACAAATAGAAAGTTTCAATGTTCCTGGATAAGAACAGAAGGTGTTCAAAAACATAAAATTCTTTACGGATTAAAACAAGCACCTAAACAATAGCATGAAATATTTGACAAAGAAATATTGTCAAGTGGATTCAAAATCAATGAGTTTAATAAGTGTGTATACACCAAATCAACTCAAAAAGGACTTGTCATTGTGTGTCTCTACGTAGACGATATACTAATAATTAGTAGTAATCAAGAGATGATTCAGTATACCATGAAAGTATTGACCAGTAAATTTGATATGAAAGACTTTGGAGTAGCTGATGTGATTTTAGGAATTAAGATTTCCACAACATCAGAAAGATATATATTATCATTGACTCATTATGTTGAGAAGATACTTGAGAAATCAAATAAAAGGAGATCTAAATGTGGCTAGAACTCCTATAGAACTAACTCTTCATTTTTCAAAGAATACTGGCTCAAGCATATCACAATTAGAGTATTCGAGAATCATAGGAAGTCTGATGTATCTCACAAATTGCACACGACTTGATATCGCTAAAGCTGTAAACAGGCTTAACAAATATACGAGCAATCCGAGACATAACCACTGGAAAGCTATAGTAAGAGTTTTGAGGTATCTAAGAGAAACTTCAAAAAATGGTATGTATTGTACGAGATATCCCGTTGTTATAAAAGGATACATCGATGCTAACTGGATATCTGATACAGTGGATTCTAAATCTACAAGTGAATTTTTTTAATTAAAAATTATTTTCCCCTACATGCTGTATCAAAACTAAATCACAAGCTTCTAATAAAAAACGAGCAGTTCGAGTCAGATTTGTAATATGAATACCTCGAGGCAAACATGTATTGCCCAGTCTACTATGGAATCAGAATTCATAACATTAGACAAAACAACAAAAGAAGTGGAATGACTTTGAAATTTCCTAAAAGATACTCCAAATTGGCCCAAACTAATGCCAGTGATAAGCATGCATTGTGCTATTCAATTGGCTATTAAGAGAGCCCAAAATACATTTTATAATGGTAAATCTCGACACATAAGTCACAGACATAATACCATACGACAACTGCTCTCAAGTGGCATAATTTCGATGAAAGAAACCTAACGGATCCACTTACTATAGGTTTACCTAGAGAGCAAGTTGAGAAGTCATCGAGAGGAATAGGCTTGAAGCATATAAATTAAGAATTTTTACTGTGGAAACCCAACCTAGCTGACTGGAGATCCCAAGATCTAGGTTTAAAAGGGACAACTAAAACTTTGTGCAATTCAAAACAAGTACTGTAGAGTTTTATACTCTTTCCCATTCCTGTAATGACGTAGAGTGCTGTCTATCAAGGTTAGGATAAGCTAAGGCTTTTAATGATCGCCATATTAGGAGAAAAGCCCTAATGGGGGTAACGGTAGATTACCTATTTATAGTAGATTACCTATTTCAAGTAAGAAGTGGGGCCGCTTCCATGGGAGTTTTCAAAGACTGAATTCCCTTAAGTACTTGATGAATCTAAGACCAATATTCATGGCCGAAATGAACACAACCGTAGAACAGGAAATGGTCGAAGTAAAGCTGTGGGTTGGCAATTGTCTTGGTATACACCAACGACGAAGCAGTGTTAGGGTTTGTGCTCTAAGCGCCAATTTCTTATGTATTTCCTTGTAAATACCCATATATATATTTTATTAGTGAATAAAATAAACATTTTCTATAATATGAATTATTTTATTATATGGTAAAGACGTAAATGATGATAAAGTGATTGATTATGATACAGTTGCAAAAGCGTCGCAACTGACATTGAGCAGTATCATAACAATATCATTCTTTAACTATTTCTGGTCAAAGTTAACAATTACTTGGTCAGTAAGTAAACCTGCTGAGACTGGTACGTGTTGTATATTTGAATACTGGATTTTAATGGTTTCTCAATGAACCATGACTCTCGGGAGATTCGTTTAGACACATAGATGTTTATATCTGATAAATATTGAACGACTCATCGAAAATTCTTAATAGATGGTACACCAACGTCAATAAGAATCTTCTCGGGTAGAGTGAGCAAAGTGATCCTTCGACTTAAGGTACCAATGTGGATGTATGAGGTATCCTACACATTTTGATGGTAGTCACGTCACCGATCTATTTAGATCAGAACTCCACCTGTTTGTTGGGTGTGGACTGTGTAAGGGTTGGTGCTCGGAGTGCCAATCCGGATCGTATTTATGTTGGATTCATAAATATGAGAAATTGTATTTTCCATAATATTACTAATTTTATGGTAGCATCATTGTCTTTTATACGCTTATTCGATCTAATTGTGATTAGATATCTGATTACGATTAGATCGAAACTGAATCTGGTTTAGTGATCATATTTTGATCTATTTGATGTTATATGAATGTAATGGATGTGTTTTGAGAGTTGTCACAATTGTCGGAAAGTATTTCCAACTTGAAATAAGTGAAAACGGCCAAAAACGGTGTTACCGAGTGGATTTTGAACCAACCGGGTGACAGCTGTCCAAACAGTGAGTTCATCACTGTTCAGGCAACCCATGAACTGCCCCGACACTATTGGATCTGACCTGCGTAGTTTTCATAAGTGTGGGTTAGTCGGTTTGGTCAAAAACATGTTTTAGGTAATTTTACGGAAAAATAGTTTCGTAAAAGTTTTGCGAGTTTTCACCATATTTATATTGATATTTGATCTTGAATAATTTATTCATTATTTTGAAAAAAGTTTTAAAATACGATTTCACCCGACCCGCGCTTTTGCTGCGCCCAATCGCCAGAAGCCCCAACAAAAATGGTATCAGAGCGGGTCTGATGCTTCATCCATTACATTATTCATGCTTGATATTTGATATTTAATCCAATCTTAATATTCGCATATGCTTGAATCTAGATATATTTCTTTACTGTTCGATTCTACGCTAATGAAAATGTAACGGAAATTTAATTGTTAAATTAAGTTATATTTTCTATAGGTAGAATTGAATTGTTTATAAAATGATTTAGATTAAAATTCTACATTTGATGTAGATTAAAACTTCCATAGGAAAATCCTCACTTTTAAATATGGCTGTAAAGTAACGTGTATTGGATACGTGTTTCTTGGTCCGTCTTGTAAGTACAGTTTATGGGTATTTTTCTATAACTGCATCCGAGATCGTGCCAAAGCTGTGAGGGTGTAGTTATAGAATCATTATCTATACCATTGTATATTGATATTGGACAAATTCAAGTGAAAGTGGAAATCCTGAATGTGCCAAAACTGTCAGGACTACACCGGTACCTTGAGTATGTCATTGACAAGTGTAGCCTTGATACGCCTCCCTGTGAAAATGCCAAAGCTGTCGCAGCGAGAAACAGTCAGGACCAAAATCAGGAGTCACTGGCGAGTGATTGATAAAGTGTTGTCTACCTAATGAATATACGTAGGTGAGATCGTGCCAAAGCTCTGAGTCGAAATATATTCATGGGATCTTACTCTCACTATGGAATTCGATTTAATTATTGAATTTCCGCTGTCTGTTGGGGATTATGGTATTATGTAAAGTAGTGGGAGACACTGCTGGGTTAAAAATACATAACTCTAGCAGTGCGTAATTTTATGAAATTTACTATTTTATTTTCCTTACATTCTATACTGTTTATAGATTTATGCTTCTAATCCACTGCATGTCTATTATTTGAATAGGTTTTCTGACTTTACTTATGGTTGCGTAGTTCTAGAATAGGTTATAGGCAGTAGACTTAGATATTGTTAAATTAGTTGAAACCATCGGGAACTGTTGTTCCGATTTTCTTGAAAATCAAGATGGTTTGTGATGTAGTTTCTAAGTCACGATTAGGTAATCTAAATAGATATCTGGTTTAGGATAAAATAGTCTAGTTAGAACTGTTTCTTTTACAGTAAGAATTGACTTGAATAGTTCATGTCTCGAGATTCTTGACTGGCATTAAGAAAACCCCTTTAGTATTTGTTTATCTTTTAATGATGTTTCTTGGCTTTTAGTGACTTTCAGAAGTCGCCTGTCTGACACAGTTTGCTAATCAATTATTTGCAATTATTGTGAATAATTGAACGCAAATTATAAAGCTCAAGATAGAAGATGAGTATAGTTGTTTATAGAGAATTTTGATTCTCATAATATGACAACTATAGGTATTGGATACCAAATCTCCCGTCTAGTTAATTAAAATAATATTTAATAACTATTTTTATATTTGATATCAGAACTTGTGACTATTGGATAGTTAATTGTTCTGTATAAACAGTTATTACATATTTTAATATGACTAGTAGTGTCATTAATGAAAATAAACATTAAGAAAAATATTCGGTAAAATAAATAATAACTTAGAACTGTGCTTTATGAAATTTTATCATAAAAGCATTAGATGCTTGTTCCATATGGTAAATGATGGTTTAATATGAGATCATACCACATATCCTTATCCATTAATGAATATTGTATTTAGGTTATGATTAAATTTCATTTAACCAATAATTGTCATTGGATCACATATTTGTTAAACTAATACATTGGATGTATGTAGTTTAATAAATTTGAAATTGTCTTGTAGAGTTTTCTTTGCTTCATAACTCAGTTGATGAATTGTCATAACTTAGTTACGTGTTTCTAATTGAGTATGTTAAACGTCTTGAATTGTTCAAGAACTATCAATATGTTTCTAATGAAACTCGAATAGAATATTTTGAATAGTTCAAAGATATTTTATCTGTAGTGTTGAAAACTGTATCTTTAGAAATTCATTGCGCATTTTTGAATTGTTCGAATATGTTTGATTTGATCAAACGAATGAATTTAAGGTAATTAGTTCCGTAGTTATTTAATGAATGTAATTCTTACTCAGTATTAAACTTCCGCGATTCCATTCTGATGGAATTGGTCAGTGGGAGTTATCGAATCTTATATGATTTGATTCGTTGATATTGAGAGTTACCGAATTGGTTTTCAATGCTTTTGGGGTTATGCTCCAGTAACGCTAATTCATCTATTTAATTAAGGTTCCATTTGTTTCTACAATTACATATATGATGTGTATAGTAGAAAATTCGAATCTTGAAAGTTTGAGATTTGAGATTTTCTTTTGTATAATGGTTATATAATTGAAAGTACTTGTGCCTCGGAGGTACGAGCGAAAGGTTTATCATTTATTCTATTTAATAGAATATTGTCTTCTATTTGATAGAATATTTTTTCTATTATCCCGAGTAACAAAACTATTTTGTTACTTGGTAGTTGATATTGGATGTTGACGATTGTAGAAAGGACTTAATTTAGTGAAGTCAAATGTGAAAATGATAAACAATAATGGAATTACGTAATTAATAAGATGAAAAGACCCTTAGATAACTGCTTTATAAGTCCTATAGGATGTCAGAATCATTTACAAAGTTTTTGATACTTAATGATTCTATTGTTTTCTTATCGAAGAAAATTATCCTATAACTTATAGTGGAAGCGATATTTGATATCGATTCAGAAATTAGCATTGAACCATAGATCTAAGATTGTTAATGGCTTATGACGATCAAGTTTTGAACTTGATTAGGCATTCGTTATGAATAGTTCATAAAATATGCAAATTGTTTGCGCAGCAAAAGCAAAGTGAGCTCGATAAAGATTTGACCTTTATAGTATGACAGTGAGAAAGGTTATACTCAATAGTCTATTGTAGATTCTGAGGAAACTTGTCTATTGTCGCACTATTTGAACAATTAAGGATCTGCTGGTTAATGTTGATATTAAACTGTGTTTTGGCTAAAGAATGCAAAGTGGCGTTCTTGAGTGTTTACTTCGAATAAGAGGTCCGTCGTGATTTCTTTGTTTGAAGAGTTCATTCTAGAATGGCCCAAGAGTTTGTATTCTGCTAAGATCACAGTGATATATTAGCTTATAGAGTTTATTGTAGACTCAAATAAGTTTTTCGGAAATCTGTGTTCTCTGTTTTTGATATCAGTCAGATTGTATGGTTTTATCGTAGTATAAAGAATACGTATTTGCAATAGGGTCAGTGGGAGCGTACAAATTTCTTTCTACTATTATATATCCTTAGTCTTCTTTTCTCCGTGGAAGTAGTGAGAGTAGTCTCTATTATATTTGATATAAAGTTTTATATAAGATATAAAACTGAGAGACTTGTGAGAAACTCCCATTAATAGCATATTAGATATGATCTAATAAAGGACACAATAAGACTATCTGTATGGCAGTTAGTATAACTGTTTGATAGTTAACATGTCATTTATGTATATACTATTCATCTTTCATAAAGGATGATACCTTTGTCGAAAGAAAGAATGATTGGAATGTCTAGTCAATCTTATGCATCATAGGATGATGGCGTGATGAATACTATATTATATGAGATTAAAGATATCAATTTAATCGTAATTGTTACAAGTTTTTTTTTGATATGGTGTAGACTATATGATGGTTCTAGAAACATGTTCTTTGTGATCTTTGAGATATTAAGAATGAGTTTCTAATTCATGGAGAATTTAGTCAGCAACCATAAGGTCAGATTAGTTTTGATTCTAATTATGACATTAGATGGTTTATGTCATATAAAGTCAGAAAAGATACAGTGGGAGTGTCACTGTTGATTCTACTAAATTAGTGGAATCAATTGCAACTTATGAAGTATTGACTTAGGAAGTTTCATAAGTGACCTCAAAGATTAGAAGTCTTAACATTAGTGTTGTGCTTGCGGTTGTCTTAAAGTATTTGGATTTGATCTTTAAATACATAGATAACTCAGTACCTATAACACAATACTGATATTGCATTTTATTCATATTGATGTGGAATTTGGATTCTACAAAATATGAATGATGTTGGCTTAGGAAAACGATTGAGTTTGTTGGACAGACTTGATTTATTAAAGCAGGCTTACTCGTTGAGTGCTGGTGAGCCCTTGAGGGCTATGATATGTGATACACATTAAGATGTATATAGGATACCGAGGATTGGCACTAGAGCAAGTGGGAGAAATTGTTAGGGTTGGTGCTCGGAATACCAATCCGGATCGTATTTATGTCCGATTCATAAATACGAACAATTATATTTTCCATAATAGTACTAATTTTATGGTAGCACCATTGTCTTTTATATGCTTATTCGATCTAATTGCGATTAGATATCTGATTACGATTAGATCGAAACTGAATCTGGTTTAGTGATAAGTGTAAATTAGACAAAGACCCTATGATTTACAGTATAGTGCGTAGTTATAGCGTAGTTTGTAATTGACATTGGGAAGCGCATTATTAGTTGTATATCCTTAAATAAAGTTCCTGGTCAAGATTTACTAACACGGGTTGGGTAGTAAAATCCGCTGAGACCAATACATGTCGCATATTGCGATTAGATATCTGATTACTATTAGATCGAACTGAATCTGGTTTAGTTATAAGTATATATTAGACAAAGACCCTATGAGTTACAGTATAGTGCGCAGTTACAACATAGTTTGTAATTGACATTGGGAAGCGCATTATGAATTATATATCCTTAAATAAAATTCCTGGTCAAGATTTACCAACACTGGTCGGTTAGTAAAATTCACTGAGACTAGTACATGTCGTATATCGTGACTTGGTCCAATGATTTATCCCGGTGAACCATGAGTCTCAAGAGACTCGTATAGACATATAGGTGTTTATTTGATAAGATACTAAACGACTCACTAAAGGTTTCCTAATAGATGGTACACCAACGTCAATAGGAACCTTATTGAGTTGAGCGAACATAGTGGTCATTCGACTTGAGATACCATAGTGGGATATATGAGTTATCATCTATACTTTGATGGCAGTCACGTCAATGATTTATTCATGATCAGATCTCCGCCTATTCGTTGGGTGTGGACTGATGGTCATGATATCCAATGCGTATCAAGATAAGATCCGTCAGTCCTTGGTACAGGGAATAGACATCATCATGTGTTTAGGATCTAGTAAATCCATGATCGTGGTATAACTTTGGAAATCAGTTCTGAGTGTTATTTAGAGATCGTAAATTGAAAGTCGACTGTATTATACCGAACGGATTTAAAGTTGTTATCTATATCACAGGTATAATACGGATGGCATGTGACGGAGGGATTATACGTATGCAATGATCTCGGCTTGCATAGTTTAGTGAGATTATATGTGGTCGTCATAATTTACGAGTGGGTGAATTATGGACACGAAACTTGATTCCATGACGGATAAACCTAAACTTAGAGAGTCCCAAAATATGAAGTGTACTCGTTGAGCACTTGGGCAACTCGATATGAATAATACAGATTATTCATAATACTTCACCAGATTAAATGAGTTAATTCGGATCGTTTAATCGTTAAACGATAACACATGCAATTAGAGGATTTTGTCCACTGATAATTATTGTGTATTTGTATTTGATACATAATACGATTAGATACACATTAATTATTCATCAAATGAGATTTTGACACATGCCATGAATATATGTATTTATTATTTAATGTAAATAAAATACAAATATTTGTTTAAATTAATTGTTTAATTATTTAATAGTTAAATAATTAAATAATTGACTTTTCAAACCTTATCCATTTGTCATGATTGTTATGAAAAATGGTGAGTTTTAATTGGTTACACATGGCATCGATTTAATTAGCTCTTGTATGTCCAATTTTGATTGGATTTTATAAAGCCTAATTAATGATTTTATTTGTTAAATAAAAAAATGACAAAAATACCCCAATTTACCCCAAATTGACGGAAATTTGATTTTAAAAAGAAAAATATTTTCTTCTTCCACAACACACCATCCATGGCCAAAAATGAGAGAGAAAAAAAGCCCTAGGATTTGTTTCATCAAATCTATGAAGAAAAGAAGGAAAATCAAGAAAAATTTGGGATTTCAAAAGATTAAAAGGTAATCTACTTAACCCTAAGCTTAGAAATTTGATTTATTGTTTCTTGATGATTTATAAATGTTCTAGAGTTCCTTCAAATCTGAAAAATTAGGGCTTTAGGTTGTGGATGATGGATTGGAAGTTATATTGCATGTGTGAAGTTGCTTTGGAAGTAATTAGTGTAATTATTATCCAATTTGATCAATTATTGATGATTTGCGATTTTAGAGTGTTATGACTACTCTTATGACACCTAGAATTTTTCTTGGGTTGTTCATATGTGGTGACTTGATTTGATGTCTTGATTAATTAGATTAATCTTGGAAATTTTGGATTTAAAGCATGAAAATTGTTAATTTTGTGTTCTGGATCAGAGTTGGAAAATTCAGTGCATATTTTGATGTATTTGATGTTATATGAATGTAATGGATGTGGTTAAGGATTTTGCACAATTGTCGGAAAGTGTTTCCAACTTGAAATAAGTTAAAACGGCCCAAAACTGTGTTACCAGGTAGATTTTGAACCACCCGGGCGACGGCTATCCAAACAGTGAGTTTGTCACTGTTCAGGCAGCCCATGAACTGCCCCGACACTATTGGATCTAGTCTGGGCAGTTTTCATAAGTGCCGGGTAGTCGGTTCGATCAAAAATGTATTTTAGGCAATTTTGTGGAAAAATGATTTTCGTAAAAGTTTCGCCAGTTTTCACCATATTTATGTTGATATTTGATATTGAATAAATAGGTTTAAGTGAAATATGAATAAATTAGTCATATTAGGTATTGAATAATTTATTCGGTATTTAGAAAAAGTTTTAAAATACGATTTCGCCCAACCCGCGCTTACGCTGCGCCCAATCGCCCGAAACCCAAACAGACTGATCCTCAAGATATCCTGTGTGTATCAAGATAGCATTCATT
Organism: Zanthoxylum bungeanum; assembly: GCA_019454045.1. Taxonomy (NCBI): domain Eukaryota; kingdom Viridiplantae; phylum Streptophyta; class Magnoliopsida; order Sapindales; family Rutaceae; genus Zanthoxylum; species Zanthoxylum bungeanum. Next base: position 181,237 of record SKCR01029066.1, on the reverse strand, counting down.
AGATCTTTGTACAGAGCATATATATCCATTATGGAATTAGCAATCTGTTAAATCCATGGGCCCGTGGTACACTTTAGAATTGAGTTCTAAATGTTATTAAGAGATTGCTAATAGAATCGTCGATGAGATTATACCTATAGAGATTTGATGTTTATATCTATATCTCTGGGATAATCCGGATACCTGTGACGGAAGGATTATACGTATGCAGTGACCTCGCCTGTATGGTTCAAAGATTTTATCTGTGTTCTTCATAATGTACGCGTGGGTAGATTATGAACACGAAATTGGATTTCGTGTTGGATTTGCCTGAACTAGAGAGTCTCACTAATGAAATATACTCCTAGAGCACTATGTTGGGTTTCTATTAAGTCCCAAGGATCAAATCAAGCAATGAAATAATATGTGAATACTCGTAAAAGCATGGCGGAATCATACTTACAAGGATTGGATTGGATGCATCGAAGAAAAATCTTTTCCTCCTCCATTGAAGAAGCTCTCGGCCAAGGTGCTCCATTGGTGCTCCATTTGCATCTTCAAGCTCCAAGCTTTATTAATGGATTCCAAGCTCAAAGGTAGGTTTCCCTATCACCTTGTATAACTTCTTTTGGTGTGCTAGCACTATGTCTTCTTCATTGTATCTCACGGCCAAGCCAAGATCAAGAAGAAAAATTGGTTTCAAAACCAAAATGGAGAGAAGCGAGAAAAGGCCACTATGGCCGAATGTGAGGGAGAGAGAGAGAGATGAAAGTGTTTTCTATTTTGTTTTCAAAAAAAAACCTAATAAACATATACCAAAATCTCTACCAAAATTTTGGAAAAAACTGTCAAAAAGTCAACCAAAATTTTGGCTCCAAAAAAGCATTAAATGCCCACACCAACCAACATCATGAATAGTGACAACATGTCACTCACCAAAAAGGTGATTTGATGTCTATCACTAAAGTGATTGATGTGACGCGTGATGTGACTTGCGGGTCCCACTTCGATTCTAAATGCGAATGGTTCCGTAAACACTCCCGGGCTCGGATTTGCTAATTCCGAATTAATGAATTTTCCGTTGCGTCGTAATTAAATTTAATTTAATTAAATAATCATGCCTAGCATAATTACTATTCACATCGCTAACGAATTAATTCTAAATTAATTCGTTCGCCCGAATTAAAATCTGATTTCAATTTCGCGTCGAAATCCAATTTCGATTAATATATCGATTAATTCCAAATTAATCGTTATCTCTCTTTAATTAATATTTTATCCTAGATAAAATATCTCTGTAATTAATCCCAGATTAATTTTCTCTCTCATCTAATTAATCCCAGATTAATTAAAGTGCGAGTCATACGTCATCGGTGAATCTTCGGGAAGTGACCCATGAGATCCCCAGATATGTTGGCAGTAAATACGGTCGTCGGACTATCCGAATACGTACGTACCTAGTACTACGTTTTATCGATTTACAAGACAAGGTTGGCTTCTAGCAAAGCGTCATGCCTACCCAATTCTCCAGAAACATACTTACATGAATAAGAGATCTATATCAAGTGTAGTATACGTAGTATCGTGTATGTCGATCCAGTATCGGATGGTCACGTCCAAGGCCTGGGGATGGAATTGTGTCTGCCCCGTACGAAGCACATATCGGATGTCTGGTAAGTAGTCTCTATAATCGGATATACATGACCTAGTCATAATATCCCGATAGCTGCAGCATATAAGAGAACAAGTTATGTATCATACGTGATCATCATCTCCACTATAACTGAAGTGATACTTCCGTCTTGACATCATACCCAATACACTACGATTCTCAATATACCCAGAAGAGGCGTACACAGAACCGGTTAAAGCCCTGGACGACCAAGACCAAAGTATATTGATTTTCGCAAGTATTAGCGGTGCAAGTCTCAGGTTAAGACCAAATACACCTACCCTGAATTCGGACTTCCATAGACACATAGTTATACTACCAATGGAACTCCGAAGGGGTCTATCCAGAGCGAAGCTGTTTTCCGTACCATCGGTAAAACACAACCTCCTATTACACTTGCATGATTATCCAATACCCAAATATATGAGAACTATGCCGTTATGCCCTCACAACGTGCACAAGTGTAATACTAGTCTATTCCGTATTATCGATGTCCAATCTCGATAATACTACGACTAGGGATATTTAATGATTATACCTTCGTGGACTGATGCTGTCTCATATCATCTCAATCCAGGTACTAATCATAGGGACCTCCTATCATTTATACATCTAGGTGATCTAATCACAAATGATAAGAGAGCAATCTCCTTTGTCACATAGTTAATTTGTACAACAACACCATGATCTGTATAAATAGTGATGCTATGGGTCATAAATGTCCAACAATGTCCTACTTGGCCTATAGCCAGTCACTCGAGTATCTTACACCCGAACTATGTACGGTTCGCTCAAACTACTGGGGAAAGTCTTTCGTCAGCGGATTTGTATGATTATCGTCTGATGCGATTTATTCGATCATCACATCACCACGATGTATGATCCGAACGAATCAGATGAAAAGTTGAAGTATTTATCTGGATCGTTGATGAGACCATTAATTCTTTAGCCTGCGCTGTAGCCTAGCTCAGCTGCTAACAGAACTATATCTAATCTAATTAAATTTGTTATTGACCCAGATGGCTTCTATTGCTGCCTCAGCTGCAGCAATAACCCTCATTTATTGTTTATTCGGTAACAGTATCTTACTTGCAAGATTTCCAATTCACTGTGCCGTTATTCTAATTGTATAGTACCGTTGTTTTTATCGGTTAGGAAACTTACAGTAGTGATCCCAGTCACTTCAATTTTTTCCTCTCCTTAGTTTAAGACAGTATCCTTAGTTCTCTAAGATACTAAAGGACGTTCTTAACGTCAACCCAGTGACTATCACTTGGATTGGCCTGATTGTGACTCCATATGCTCAAAGCGTATGAGACACCAGGTCACGTATATTTTTCAATGTACGAGTTCTCGGAGTGTGCCAACAACCTTTAGATCTAACCCAGTAGATCTTTATTCTTAGAATAAAGGTTGTTTCTCCCAAGAATTCTACGGAGAATTTCTCATGAAAGCCAGGCTTTCACCAATTTTTTTTTTATAGGAATATCATTTCCAAGAAATGACATATTATCATTATTAGGACATTCATTGTCAGTGCGCTCCCACTAATCCTCTTATATACACAAGAATCTTTTCATTTTGAATTAAATCATACACCATTAGGATTACATCAAAACGATTATTCCAAGAACATAATGCTTACTTCAATCCATACATGGATCAAATAACCTGCAAACCTTGTTTGCTAGTTTTTGTATGACAAAACCGTCAGGATGTTGAAAACATCCCCCAAAAGGTTTCCTTTTAAGGAAAGTAATTTTGGCGTTCAGCTGCCATATTTCATAAATGAAACATGCAGCATCAGCAAGCATTATCCAAATGGATTTACTGTGGCAACATGTAAAAGGTTTCGTCGTAATCGACATAATATTGATAATGATACTTTTTCGCTACAAGCCTAGCTTTGCACGTTGGTATGTTGCCATCCATGTATGTCTTCCTTGAAGACTTATATAGTACCATTAGGCACAATACCTTGCGGTACATCAACTAGTATCCAAACATAGTTGGTATACATGGAATCCATTTCGGATACCATGGCACTTTGCCATAATTAGGTAGTCTATACCTTGTATCACTTCCTCATACGCAATCAGTTTTCTCATTAAGATTGACATTTTATGAGGTGAGATCAGAAATCCATACCCCAGGTTGTTTTCTGACTCTCTTCGACCTACGCGGTTCTTGTGTATTCGAATATTACTGGTACAGTTTCATCCTTGATGAACTGTTTATGTTCCATTAAGGATTCGGTGCCTTGAACACTATTACTCTGATTTTCATAGAGTTTTACTATCCTCCCACTTACCACTGCATATCGGTATTCCTCTAAGGAATAACCGCATGGCGAGCAACAATTAAAATTGTTCTCTTGTATAAGTACTATACTTTGGTTTCCTTAGGATAACCTACAATTAGACACTTATCCAATATGGGTTTTAGTTTGGTATCATCCAAACATATGCCTAGCATTCCCAAATCTACAGGAGTGAGAAAACCCAGTTTCTTTCCTGTTCATATCTAATATGAAGTCTGTCAAACAGATTTTCATGGAACCTTATTCAAAATAAGTATTGCACTGTTAATGCTTATCTCTTTGAAGGAAAATGGTAGCTCAGAGCGACTCATGATTAACTTATCATGTCTAAAAAAATTCGGTTTCTCTGTTCAGACACACCGTCAAACTGACTTGTTCCGGGAGGAGTCCTCATTGAAAGAATACTGTACTCTTTCAAGTATGTGAGAAACTTATTGGGTAAGTATTTTCATCATGGTCAAACCGTGATGTTTAATACTTTAGCCGATCTGTCTGTCTACTTCGTGTCGAAACTTTAAAAGTTTCTGATTTATGTTTCAAAAGAAACACATAACCATAACGAGATGCCATATCCGTAAAGGTCACGAAATATTCATATCCATATCTTAGCCTAGCTAGACATGGGCCCACTAACGTCACAATGAACGAGGGCTAACAGATCGATGACGCTTACACTTTTACCAAGTAAAGATGTTTTAGGTACTTTGCCTAATAAACTAGATTCGTAGACATCATTTGAATAGAATCAAATCCGCCCGAGTATCCACTATTCAAAAGTGTGGATATATGAGTCTTGTTGAATGTGTCCCAGACAACACTGCCACAAATAAGTCTCATCTGATCAAATCAGTTTGAGTTACTTGTTTGTCAAGTTATATGTTTGAGATTTATTTATATTCAAAATATAAATACCGTTATTCACATCTAATGTGTTTATCTCAATATTATCTTTATTTAAAAAAAATGCTTTAATGTTCTAGAATATAAAGGTACACTCACAACGAGTTATACTCGATATAAAGATAATATTTCTAGTCAAACTAGTTACATTATAACAGTTTCCTAATTTAAGTACACACCCAAAGGGTAGTTCCTAAACTTAGGTTCCTACGGTTGAAACAGCGACTGTCGTCCCATTTCCGACTCGCAGATTAATCTCATCTGAAGTCAGTATCCTGCTCATAGCAGATTCTGCAAATCAGTACATATATTTATGTACCACTATTAGTATCTAAAATCCAATTTTAGTACTAGCAGTGAATATTTTATGACAAACATATTTGAAGTCAGAGCCTTGCCCTTTCTTCAATTCCTTCATGTCTGCCTTGTCCATACGGCAGTCACGCTTCAGTAACCCCGTTTGCCACAATTATTAGACAGACATCTTGGTATATGTCCTTTATCTTCCGAGAAGATTATAATGATTTTTCTTTGCCCTTTTCTATATCCCAGAAGCCTTTGGCCAAGCCTTGGCCTTCTAGAATATCGAAGTAAGATGCGTCTGGCGCTTCTTGCCTAATTGCAAACTTTGGTTTTGGCTCCTTGAGCATAGCCTTTAACTCTCCAAGAGTTTTCAATTGCAATTAATGCTTCTGAGATCTAAGAATAGATCTATGAAGACCCTTCGATTTCATTATCATACTTTAAGGATCTAATCCTTAGTTCTGATTTAAGAAATTAAGGAGTCTTTTGACAAGTATAATGGATTAACCACTAAAGTTATCATCACATGAATCTTCCAAAGATCATGCTCAACTATTTACTCAACTCCGGGCTTAGGCCTAAGTTATTATTTTATCAAATAAAGTAACTTCTTAGTTTCCATGACCATCCTGAAATATTATCCCAATTTGAAAATTAAAGTCGTTTAAACACATTTTCCCTAGGATTATGTTTTAAACATTAATCTTTCAATTTGATATTGATTCTAATAGTCCAACTATTAATCAACGATTCCAGGTACTATTTAATATAATGATTACTATAGTCCAACTATATAATCAACTATACTTTTAATTTGATTAATTCAATTATATTGATTACTATAATCCAATTATAAAATCAACTATTAATTGAAATAAATTGAATATAGCCCAACTATTTTAAAACAAGGGTTTAAATATTAGTCCAACTAACATTTAATTTATTTGACGAATGATATTTGATTGAGCGCGTATGGCAAGTAATTAAATGAATATTGCAAATTTAATACTTGCCTCCCATTATTTTTCGGCAAGCCTCTAACCCTCTGTCGAGTACTCGGGAAATCGTGTTTCCTAGTGGGCTAGGATCCCGTTAAATATCACACAATCTTGACTTTGGCCAACAAATTGTATGATAATTAACTAGGTAGATCTCTAAGATCAATTGGATCCCATCCAATTCCTAGATCCGGTTGGGGTACATCCAAGTCCGAAATATATATCTTATATATGTCAATATATCCAATATATTACCTAACCTTTTTCCTCTGAATCAACTAAGCCTTGGCTTTGGCACAACAAACTTAGTGATCTCAGTCAAGCGTGACCCATTGATCATAGAAAGCTTCATAATTGATGAGTGGTAAAACTATCACTATTTCCCACTCATTTAACTTAATATTTTGTATAATTTCTTGAGTTTTGTGAATATTTTGATGTGTTTTGTGTTATTTTGTAGATAAATAAAGTTTCAGGACATTCTGGAGGTGATTTGAAGCAAAACTGTGAAATTTGGTGAAATTTGACAAAAATAGTATTTTGGTAATTTTGGGCGTCCCGAGACAAAGGGTATTTTGGTAATTTTGGGCATCCCGACAACGAAATAAAATTTCAAGACATTCTGGAGGTGATTTGGAGCAAAACTGTGAAATTTGGCAAAAAGGATATTTTGGCAATTTTGGGCGCTCCGACACCGAGGGTATTTTGGTAATTACACCACCATGCCACATGTCAAAAATTTAACGAGCCGTCTTTGTTAGCCACCATGCCACGTGTCGAAAATTCAGCGATCCAAAAAAAAAATAATAAAATAATAAAATAATAAAAAAATCAGAAAAATAATAATAAAAAATTAGATTTTTTTCCTATAAATAGATATTGAATTTCTTAGTTTCAATGTACTTTTCCTCTGAAATCCTTATAAATAAAATAGAGTTCTTCTTATTTTCTTCTTATATTCAGTTTTATTTACGCTTTGTAGTTGTAATTCTATCCATCTATGAGGGAGTAACTTCTCTATGCTGAGGTAATAAGGTAATACTTTTACTTTTGCTATTTAGATTAATCTCCCTTAAAATATAATATATAAACTATTTAAAATCTGAATTAATAAAGGATACCGCCATTTTCGGACGGTTGGTTATTCAATTTAATCTGGTTAACCTGACTTAATGAGGATACCGCCACACTGGACGGTTGGTTTAAGTTTATATTTCTGTTCCGTCTTATGGCTGGTATATTTGAATTTGACTTAATCAGGATACCGCCATTCCGGACGGTTGGTTTAAAAAATCACAAGATTATATATTATATTATTGGGAGATATCTAAATAGTAAATAGTAGAAGTTAATTCATTTTAGCTTAGCATTTTATTTATTTTTCCGCATTTACTTTTTAGTAATTTTATGTCTTTTTCTTACTTGTCCTAACTATGTGTTGTAACTAAGTTAGTTTTCTAGGTTGTGATGAAGTCTAATATCACCGGTTATAAGAGGTTATTTTATAATTTGAGTAATTTAAAGGTTTACTTATTAAGTCTTAAATGCTTCTTGTTGTTTGATCACCAATAAGATTGATGTGGTAAATCTAAAATGAACTAGACATAGGGATTTTAGGTTTCAACCTTTGACTTAATAGCCCACGATATTCTTTAAGGATAGATAACCCTTTAATAGATTTCCTTACATGATAGAAATTACCTGTCGGGCGGGGTGGTAACCATAATTGGAACTTAAACTTAATGAATTCAGGTAATTTAATTGACATAGACATATGATTCAATTGGATTAAACTGGTATTTGTGTCTGACCATCGACAGATGCTTTCGCATAAATTTGTGTTCCAGGTTAGTAAACTGATTTATTACACAAACATAAAATAATCACTTCATCTTTTTAAAGATATTAGAAAGATTCACAACTCTAGATCTTTGAGTCTTTTATTTTCCTTAGTATTTTCTTTTGTCTTTTTATTTATTTATTTATTTTACAAATCTAAAAATCAAATCATTCAAGCAATCAATTCACTTCTCCCTCAATTAGATATTTGTAAATAAATAGTATCAACAATTAATAACAACAGTAGGAATTAAGTCCTCGTGGGATCGATATTTTTATACTACTTGAACGATACGTGCGCTTGCGTTATACGTGTGTGTTTACGCCGGTCAAGTTTTTGGCGCCGTTGCCGGGGACTTATTTTTCTTGAGTTATTAATTTTGAAGCTATCTAATTTTCTTTATTTTTTTTTATTTGTAATTTTTATTTCTTTCTTTTGTTTTCAGGTGATTAAAAAAATGGAACATTTTGAAACATTACGAGCTTTACCAGAAAAAGATACACCCCAAATCCAGGAGCAACAGTCTAGTTTTCTTAGGCCTGTTGTCCAGCCCAACAACTATCACTGGATGCCAGAACCAAGCAACACTACATTTTCTCATCAAAATGAAATGGGGATATGTGTAATATGTGATGGTAACCACCCGAGCTATCAATGTATATACCTTTCAGAGTGGCAGAATTATTGGAATCATTCAAGGTATGAAGAATCATCACATTTTCCACCATGCATCTACGATCTTCATCAAGAACCAGATCCATCAAAGGAAGATCAGTTGAATGACATGCTCAAAGATAGGTTCAAAGAAATGGAAGCTCAATTTGATGCACAAATTCAGAGAAACGAAAAATCCATACAGAGGATGATAGATCAAATAAGACAATTAACAGAAAACCAGAGCTACATACCTCAAGAACCATTTGCAAATGACACTGACGAAGCCTTTGAGTACCAAGCATTTCATGATAACACCTTGACAGATGAGGAGGCTGAGCAATATCAACAACCAGAGGTATCAGTTCAGGAGCCCGAACTGACAAAGTCTCGATTTGATTTTTATTATTCTGACTCTGACGAAGATGAAAATGCTGAGCTACTTGTACCAACTGCACCAACAAGGAATGATGAAACTTTCCATCCTCAGAATGCAGATCTTGGAGAATGCTTTGCACTAATGTTTGAAGACGATCTACCTAAGCCAATCACTTCACTCAGATCAGAGGATGAAGACCTAAAATCTGACATTTCTTTACATTCTCACATTGATACTTTGGAAGCATGTATTTCACAGATGACAGATGAAGAACTGAATGCTGAGATCCTAAAATTCATCTGTGAAGAAAAGGTGGAGCAAGAAGCAGAGCAAATAGAGGAGCAATTGTCAGACAAAATTAAAGATACAGTGAATTCAGGCGAAACATCACTGTTTTGGGGAGTACAAATTAGAGATATTACTCAGAAGCTTGACAGAATGAAAATCTCATTCCAAGTCAAGCACCATACAAGACCTCCTGATTTTCTTTCTTTCTTTTCAGGAAACAATGGAGCAACAAAGATAAAAAAGATGGCACAAGCACTGAATGAGACAAAATACTTTTTGCCATTTTACTGTTGGAAGAGACCCTTTAAAAGCAACGCTCATGGGATTGTTTTTAATCGGACATCCAAAACGACATTGAAACCTCCTTGACAGATAGATTTCAGTCACGTCTGACTGAAGACAAAAAATTTAGCGCTAGCAGGGAGGCAACCCGTGCAATTTGTTATAATTTCTATTTTTATATTCAGCTAACCAGGTATGATCTTCTAAACTCTTCTTTTACTATTTAATCAAAGGCATATTTAAAGTTAGGTGATGGTTTGGTGTCTTACTTCACTTACTACCTCTTTATAAGGAAAAGCTGTGAAGGCACCTAGATAATCATTCACCCGTAGCTTGTTGTGATAGACTAGTTTAGAGGACTCGTTGTTTATTCCTGTCACCAAGCAATAAGAGCCTAAGAGGCTTGGGTACTTAAGAGAGCCTTGCTCCACCCTCCCTCTAGGGAATCTACAACGGGAAGTTCGTTCGACAGTTAGTCACACACCATGACCTGTAGTAGTTATTTCTTTTATGTTTATGGTTTTGTTTTTATGTTGACTAAAAAAGATGGAATTGGTAAGAAATAGCTTGTAAGGAATTTCCACTCCTGAGACGTATTTCAAACCCATTTTTTGAAACAAGTTAATTTTTGTTTATTTCTTTTTGAATTATTTAATTTGTAAATTCTCCATAAAACTGACTTAAATAGATCTTCATATGCTTAGTTGGCAGGCATTGTCAACATTCATGGTAACATACTGACATTAGCTAAAATTGAAAAATTGTAATATTCAGTGCTATAGTTTAATTGGAGGAAGCATCTCAAAAAGTGATGGGATAAAAAAAAATTACATCTGAGATCCGAGTTATTAAGTCTGTAAGGGTGTTTTAACACCTAGTGCCCTAAAACCAACTGGTTTGGGAGTCATTGGCCCAAAGCTCGCTACATGGATCAACAATGATGAAATATATATATATATGAAGTCTGGGTAATTAAGTCCGTAGGGGTGTTTTAACACCTGGTGCCCTAAAGCCAACTGGTTCGGGAGCCACCGACCCAAAGCTCGCTACATTGACGGAAGGTATTGTATATAAATAAAAAGTCAAAATTCAAAAAAAAAATCAAAGAAAAAAATCAGAAAATTTAGAAAATTTATTCCATTACTACAAAAGATGTGAATTCTGATAAAACTTTAGGACAAAAATATTACTCTCTTATCAACTGCACTTATGACTGTTGTGGGCAAATATGAGTTGAATAATACTTTGTTAGCTGTGTATATGAAGAAATGGTAAAAATAATCAGAGAATTTACTTATTCAGTAATTTAGAATGAAACAAAACAATTAGTAAACTTGGAGTAGAAGTTTCACCTAATTAGTCACTAACTTCTTTATTCTATTTTCTCTTGTCTTTTTGCTTTTGTGTGCATTAGTTTCACTACCTTTTTACTTTTGTAAAATGTTTGTGGGTATCATTGCTGTAAACCTTCACGAGAGTACAACTCGTCCACTAGGGACACCTAGGGGTTTAAAGGCTTGTTGCATATGCTAAATGCAATTGTGATCCCTACGAAAGTGGTTTAGTTAAATTTTATTGTGTTATTTTATTTTGCTCGAGGACTAGCAAAATGTTAGGTTTGGGGGGTGTGATGAGTGGTAAAACTATCACTATTTCCCACTCATTTAACTTAATATTTTGTATAGTTTCTTGAGTTTTGTGAATATTTTGATGTGTTTTGTGTTATTTTGTAGATAAATAAAGTTTCAGGACATTCTGGAGGTGATTTGAAGCAAACCTGTGAAATTTGGTGAAATTTGGCAAAAAGAGTATTTTGGTAATTTTGGGCGTCCCGAGACAAAAGGTATTTTGGTAATTTTGGGCATCCCGACACCGAAATAAAATTTCAAGACATTCTGGAGGTGATTTGGAGCAAAACTGTGAAATTTGGCAAAAAGGATATTTTGATAATTTTGGGCGCCCCGACACCGAGGGTATTTTGGTAATTACACACACCATGCCACATGTCAAAAATTTAACGAGCCGTCTTTGTTAGCCACCATGCCACGTGTCGAAAATTCAGCGATCCAAAAAAAAAAATAAAAAATAAAAAAATAATAAAAAAATCAGAAAAATAATAATAAAAAATTAGATTTTTTTCCTATAAATAGATTTTGAATTTCTTAGTTTCAATGTACTTTTCCTCTGAAATCCTTATAAATAAAAAGAGTTCTTCTTATTTTCTTCTTATATTCAGTTTTATTTACGCTTTGTAGTTGTAATTCTATCCATCTATGAGGGAGTAACTTCTCTATGCTGAGGTAATAAGGTAATACTTTTACTTTTGCTATTTAGATTAATCTCCCTTAAAATATAATATATAAACTATTTAAAATCTGAATTAATAAAGGATACCGCCATTTTCGGACGGTTGGTTATTCAATTTAATCTGGTTAACCTGACTTAATGAGGATACCGCCACACTGGACGGTTGGTTTAAGTTTATATTTCTGTTCCGCCTTATGGCTGGTATATTTGAATTTGACTTAATCAGGATACCGCCATTCCGGACGGTTGGTTTAAAAAATCACAAGATTATATATTATATTATTGGGAGATATCTAAATAGTAAATAGTAGAAGTTAATTCATTTTACCTTAGCATTTTATTTATTTTTCCACATTTACTTTTTAGTAATTTTTATGTCTTTTTCTTACTTGTCCTAACTCTGTGTTGTAACTAAGTTAGTTTTCTAGGTTGTGATGAAGTCTAATATCACCGGTTTATAAGAGGTTATTTTATAATTTGAGTAATTTAAAGGTTTACTTATTAAGTCTTAAATGCTTCTTGTTGTTTGATCACCAATAAGATTGATGTGGTAAATCTAAAATGAACTAGACATAGGGATTTTAGGTTTCAACCTTTGACTTAATAGCCCACGATATTCTTTAAGGATAGATAACCCTTTAATAGATTTCCTTACATGATAGAAATATACCTGTCGGGCGGGGGTAACCATAATTGGAACTTAAACTTAATGAATTCAGGTAATTTAATTGACATAGACATATGATTCAATTGGATTAAACTGGGTATTTGTGTCTGACCATCGACAGATGCTTTCGCATAAATTTGTGTTCCAGGTTAGTAAACTGATTTATTACACAAACATAAAATAATCACTTCATCTTTTTAAAGATATTAGAAAGATTCACAACCCTAGATCTTTGAGTCTTTTATTTTCCTTAGTATTTTCTTTTGTCTTTTTATTTATTTATTTATTTTACAAATCTAAAAATCAAATCATTCAAGCAATCAATTCACTTCTCCCTCAATTAGATATTTGTAAATAAATAGTATCAACAATTAATAACAACAGTAGGAATTAAGTCCTCGTGGGATCGATATTTTTATACTACTTGAACGATACGTGCGCTTGCGTTATACGTGTGTGTTTACGCCGGTCAGTAATCAATGTCGATGGACAACAAGTGATCTTGACTTTGGCCAACAAATCACAACTTGGACGAGACACCGATATGGAGCAAAGCTCTCGTGATTCAAACACATCCTTGATGGACAAAGGCCTTGACTTTGGCCAACAAGGCAATGCCAGTCTTGGATCTTGAGTAAGAATCACTCAATGGAAGGAAAGACGCTTAATATTTTGTTAGGGTTTTTCGTGTGTAAATTGGCAACCAATTTATTATCTTTGTTAAGATCTCATCATCATACACCCTTAAACATGCAATTCGAATACATAATAAAGCGCGTATAATGAAATAATAATGATATACGGATGGATACTTTACACATTGATCCTAGATCAAATCTCTCCATTTCCTCTCTCCCGCTATCACAAGTATTTACTTCTACCCGTTACACTACACTTCTAAAGAAACCTCATTTACATTGAGGGGAATAGGTGAGAAGAGAAATACAAATAGTATGGAGGTAATAGGCTGGACACGCAGGTCCAATTAATAAATTCCAAATTTATTACAACAATTTCTAAAATTGCCCCACCCATCTAATATCCATCCGATATACATTATTCAAGTATCGTAACAATGTATTCACACAAGCATGTTATCAATCAATCTAATCAAATTAATTAATCTGATAATTAATGACCATCCAATGTTCAAACAACGATTTGATTTTGCGCGAGTCAAACTCATTTTGCGAATAAGTACTCAAAGTACGAATTCTAGAATCATACTAAACTACAATATTAAATCCAATTTAATATGTATTTAATACTAATTCGTTTTATTTAATTCCAAATTAAATATTACACTTTATAATGAACCTTTGCGACTTAGATTCCAAATCTAATCGTTACGGGTCTCAAAACCTGATTTACATCCAATGTCGTTTAATTATCGTCCAATGGGCTTTCAATTAATTTCTTAAGGCGTGGGCTTCGGCAACCAAAGCCTAATCAAGGAATTACCCCATAAGCCTAGAAATCAATTTCGACCCATTAGGCCCAATTAAACTTTAAAGGCCCAATCGTCATATTTGGACTTTATGGTTAAGGTTTTTGGCCCAATTGGATCCAACCAATTTGCCTAAACCAAACTTGGCTCAACCAAGCCCATTAAGCCCAATTACAACTTTGAAAGCCCAAATCCAATTTAAGCCCAATTAATTAAATTACCAAATTCCAAATTTCATAATCTAATTAACCTAAGTGTAAAGCCATAATTAATTAATCAAATTAACATTTCCGAAACATCAATTAACCTAATTAATTATGATTATTAACATTAAAACATGTCCAACACATTTTAACAAAAATCAAATCCATTTACATGCTTTCTTTGTCTCGGCCAATTGGGGTTATTTATGTCCGATTCGGTTTCAATCCAATTAAATCCACAATCGACATTAAATCAAGATTTCGAATCATTTCCAACTCATCCAATGAATCAAAATCAAAAATCCAAGACATTAGGGCACTAATCCAATTCGATCAAGCCTTGGAATTTGGGGGAAATTGTTCCAAATCAATTTTCATGAAATTGATCACATACAACTTCAATTAAACATCATTGAAGCATACTCAATCGAATAATTTCATCAAATCATGCTCAAATCGATTTTACCCAATTTTAACCCTAAGTTCATTTCATGCTCAAAATGGCTCAAGATACCATTGTTGGGTTTCTATTAAGTCCCAAGGATCAAATCAAGCAATGAAATAATATGTGAATACTCGTAAAAGTATGGTGGAATCATACTTACAACGATCGGATTGGATGCATCGAAGAAAAATCTTTTCCTCCTCCATTGAAGAAGCTATTGGCCAAGGTGCTCCATTGGTGCTCCATTTGCATCTTCAAGCTCCAAGCTTTATTAATGGATTCCAAGCTCAAAGGTAGGTTTCCCTATCACCTTGTATAACTCCTTTTGGTGTGCTAGCCTATGTATTCTTCATTGTATCTCACGGCCAAGCCAAGATCAAGAAGAAAAATTGGTTTCAAAACCAAAATGGAGAGAAGAGAGAAAAGGCCACTATGGCCAAATGTGAGGGAGAGAGAGAGTGATGAAAGTGTTGTCTATTTTGTTTTTAAAAAAAAACCTAATAAACATATACCAAAATCTCTACCAAAATTTTGGAAAAAGCTTTCAAAAAGTCAACCAAAATTTTGGCTCCAAAATGGCATTAAATGCCCACACCAACCAACATCATGAATAGTGACAACATGTCACTCACCAAAAAGGTGATTTGATGACTATCACTAAAGTGATTGATGCGACGCGTGATGTGACTTGCGGGTCCCACTTCGATTCTAAATGCGAATGGTTCCGCAAACACTCCCGGGCTCAGATTCGCTAATCCCGAATTAACGAATTTTTCATTGCGTCATAATTAAATCTAATTTAATTAAATAATAATGCCTAACATAATTACTATTCACGTCGCTAACGAATTAATTCTAAATTAATTCGTTCGCCCGAATTAAAATCCGATTTCAATTCCGCGTCGAAATCCAATTTCAATTAATATATCGAATTTATTAATTTATCGATTAATTCCAAATTAATCGTTATCTCTCTTTAATTAATATTTTATCCTAGATAAAATATCTCCGTAATTAATCCCAGATTTATTTTCTCTCTCATCTAATAATCTCAGATTAATTAAAGTGCGAGTCATACGTCATCGGTGAATCTTCGGGAAGCGACCCATGAGATCCCCGGATATATTGGCAGTAAATACGGTCGTCAGACTATCCGAACACGTACGTACCTAGTACTACGTTTTATCGATTTACAAGACACGGTTGGCTTCTAACAAAGTGCCATGCCTACCCAATTCTCCAGAAACATGCTTACAGGAATAATCGATCTATATCAGGCGTAGTATACGTAGAATCGTGTATGTCGATCCAGTATCGGATGGTCACGTGCAAGGGCTGGAATTGTGTCTGCCCCGTACGAAGTACTTATCGGATGCCTGGTAACTAGTCTCTATAATCATATATACATGACCTATTCATAATATCCCGATAGTGCAGCATATAAGAGAACAACTTCTGTATCCTACGTGATCATCATCTCCATAAACTGAAGTGATACTTCTGTCTTGACATCACACCCAATACACTATAATTCTCAATATGGAGGCGTATACATAACCGGTTAAAGCCCTGGACCACCAAGACCAAAGTATATTGATTTTCGCAAGTATTAGCGGTGCAAGTCTCAGGTTAAGACAAATACACCTACCCTGAATTAGGACTTCCATAGACACATAGTATACTACCAATGGAACTCCGAAGGGGTCTATCCAGAGCGAAGCGTTTTCCGTACCATCGGTAAAACACAACCTCCTATTACACTTGCATGAGTATCCAATACCCAAATATATGAGAACTATACCGTTATGCCCTCACAACGTGCACAAGTGTAATACTAGTCTATTCCGCATTATCGATGTCCAATCTCGATAATACTATGACTAGGGATATTAATGATTATACTTTCGTGGACTGATACTGTCTCATATCATCTCAATCCAGGTACTAATCATAATGACCTCCTATCATTTATACATCTAGGTGATCTAATCACAAATGATAAGAGAGCAATCTCCTTTGTCACATAGTTAATTTGTACAACAACACCATGATCTGTACAAATAGTGACGCTATGGGTCATAACTGTCCAACACACTAGAGCAAATTTTATGAATAATACTGATTATTTATAATTCGTTTAATGGTTAAACGAATATATATGCGATTGGCATCTTTCGGCATTTGTTAAATGTCAATTGTGATATTTGATATTTATAATTAATATATGTATCTTGATTATTTAATGTAAATATAATACTTATATTTTAGATGTTTGTATTTAATTATTTAATAGTTAAATGATTAAATTAATTTAATTAACAAATATCTAGTTACTTCAATTAAAGTAGGCCAAATGGCCTATCTTAATTAGATTAAATGACAAATTTTTATTGGAACAATTGGTGAATTTCATTAAATGGTTTAATGATTTTATACCACACATTTGTTAGTCATTATCCATTTAATTAATTGTTGAATAAAATTGAAAATACTAGGCTATTATTTTTCCCCATTTTTCGGTCATTGCATGGAAAATATAAGCCTTATTTCAATTTTTTATTTCATAACTTCAAGTTTTCAAAATCAAAATAAAAAGAAAGTTTGAGAGAAAAATGGAAAAAAAAAAAAGGAAAAAAAAAAAGAAAAGAAAAGAAAATCTTGGAAATCTTGAAAAATTATAAGTTTTTCCTTACTTTCTTCAACATGAAATTGTTCCTATAAGTCTTAGCTTCAAAATTGTGTTGATTTGAATTTGTTTCTCTACTCTTTATGCACGTAATTTGATAGTTGAAACTTGATAGAAAGATGTTAGTATGTATTAAGATTAAAGAATGCTTATTAAGAGTGTTTAAGAATTCTTTTGATTATTTGATAATTTTGTTGTCATTTTAGAGTTGCTTAGCCACTCATAAACGGCCTAAAATTATTCTTAAGTTGTTTCATGGTAGTGAGGCTTGTTTGGTATGGTAAGGATTGAATTGAAGTGTTGAATTTAATTAATTTGGTGTTAATTGATCTAATGGACAATTTATAAAATTAATTTAGGGATTTTCATATATGTGTTAATTGATGATATACATATGATGCATATTAATTTTGGTGTTGTTTGGATTTGATCTTGAGTGGTTTTGAACCAATTTGGACTAAAATACAAATCCTGGAAAATTGAAGGACCTCTCGACAATTTGTGGAAAAATTGGTTTCTTGAATTGCAAATTGTATTTTCATGTATAAGACATGTATAAATCATTTTGGGATTGATTTGGAATCAATTAAAATTGTATTTGACAATTTAGGACTAAATGATAGAAATACCAAGTTTAAGGGCTAAATGGAAATTAATGAAAATTTGTTTTTTGGGGTAAAAATTTTAGTTTTTATGTATTGAGTAATTAGTGATTACCCAAGAAAAATTATTGAAATCGGAAAATTTTGATTTTCCGCATTCCTCTGCGTTTACCTGGGATTACCGCCTAAAACCCTAACAGAAATGGTATCAAAACAGGTCTAAACCTGAACACATGATATGAATATGCCTTGAAATTCAATGTTTAATTTTGTCTTTACTTTATGCATGCCTGTATTTTTTTAATTTGCTTAAATTAAATGCGTAATATCTTGGCGAAAAATACCTAATTAATAAGGCTTTAAAGTAATATGCATTGGATGTAAATTTCTTGGTCCATCTTGTCAATACGGTTTATGGATATCTATTCTATGGCTGCATCCGAGAAAGTGCCAAATCAGTGATGTGTGTAGTTGATAGAAATTTATCGATACCGGATGTATATGTGATACTAGATAAATTCAAGCGAAAGCAGAAATCCTGAACGTGTCAAAAGCTGTCAGGTTAAGCAAGTATCTTGAATTTATCATTGATAAGTTTAAACCTTGGTACGCCTTCTTGTGAACGTGCCAAAGCTGTCACAACGAGAAACGACCAGGACCAAAACCCTAAGAGTCACTGTTAAGTGATCAACAATGAGTTGTCTACCTAATGAATATACGTAGGCGAGATCGTGCCAAAGCTGTGAGCTGGAATATATTCATGGGCTTACCTTTCACTATTATGTTTTAATTTGATTATTGCATGTTATTGTATTCTATTTGGGGATTACAGTTTTACATGAATAGTGGGAGGGGCATTTATAGATTAAAAATTCATGATCTGTTTAAATGGTTTTGATATTATATGAGACTTTTTTATCTGCTAATCATTTTTTCGCTATCTATATGATAGATTTGCGATGGCGGCAACTACTCTAATCTTTTTGCTCATATACTTGGTACAAACCAGCTTAAAGGCGTCGAAAACTTTGCAGATTGGGACTTGGATCTAAGGATTGTCTTTGGGTCTGAGAAATTAGAATATGTGTTAGAAGGTTCATTGCCTCTTGCCATATCAGATGATGCAACATAAGAGGAACATGAGACTCTCCAAAGGTGGAGGGATGATGATAGAATAGTCAAATCATATATTCTCGGTTCCTTAGCACTTTGGTTTGCCTAACGCATATACTATGATGATGTGATTTTACGGGAGTCCTTTATGAACCAAGAACAGATCTCGGTTCATAAAATTTCGATGGAATTGTTTCATTCAAAACTTGAGGTGGACAGTTGGACCCATAGCGTCACTGTTTGTAAAAGACATTGTGTTTTTTTGTACAAAATTAACTATGTATTAATGAAATTGCCTTTTACCGTTTTGTAAATTATTTACTTTAATATAAATGGTAGAAGTCCATATGATTAGTATCGGATTGAGATGATATGAGACAGTATCAATCCATAAAGTTTAATCATTAAATATCCCTAGTCGTAGTATTATCGAGATTGGACATCGATAATGCGGAATAGACTAGTATTGCACTTGTGCGCGTTGTGAGGGCATAACGGCATAGTTCTCATATATTTAAGTATATGATACTTATGCAAGTGCGATAGGAGGTTGTGTTTTACCGATGGTACGGAAAACAGCTTCGCTCTGGATAGACCCCGTGGAATCCCATTGGTAGTATGTATATGTGTCTATGGGAGTCCACATCAGGGTAGATGTTTTGGTCTTAACCTGAGACTCGCATCGCTAATGCTTGCGACAATCGGTAAACTTTGGTTTTGGTCGTCCAGGGCTTTAACAGGTTCTGTGTACGCCTCTTCTGGGTTTATTGAGAATCGTAGTGCATTGGATGTGATGTCAAGGTGGAAGTATCACTTCAGACATATGGAGATGATGATCACGCAGGGATTCAGAACTGGTTCTCTATAGTGTTGCAACCATCGGGATAATATGACAAGGTCATGATTATCCGATTCAAAGAGACTAGTTGCTTGATATCCGATATGTGCTTCGTACCGGGCAGACACTATTCCAGCCCTAGGCCTTGCACGTGACATCTGATACTGGATTACAATACACCATAATACGGTATACTACGCCTGACAAAGATCTTATATTCCAGTAAGAATATTTCTAGAGAATTGGGTAGGCATGGCGCTTTGCTAGAAGCCAACCTTGTCTCGTAAATCGGTAAAAACGTAGTACTTGGTACGTACGTGTTCGGATAAACCGACGACCGGATTTACTGCCAACATATCTAGAGATCTCTTGGGTCGCTTCCCGAAGATTCACCGATGACGTATGATTCGAACTCAATTAATCTTGGATTAATTACGGAGAGACTTTATCTTGGATAAAGTACTATTTGAAGTGAGAGAAAGATTAATTTGGAATTAATCATTAAAATAATATATTCGATATATTAAACGAAATTCGATTTCGACGCGGAATTAAAATTAGATTTTAATTCGGGCAAACGAATTAATTTGGAGTTAATACGTTAGCGACGTGAATAGTAATTTTGCTAGGCATAATTATTTAATTAAATTTGATTTAATTAACGTCGCGACGGAAGTTCGCTAATTCAGAATTATCGAACCCGAGCCCGGAAGTGTTTGCGGGCCCACTCGCATTCGGAATCAAGTGGGGCCCACATGTCACATCAACCATCACATCACTTGTCATTGATTTACCTTTTTGGTGATGGGTTTAGGTGGAAGAGTGATATACACTCCAAGTCAATGTGATGGACATTGACTTTTCATTTACCAACTTTGGTATATGATTTTATATTGTTTTTGAAATAAATATAAAAGGTTTTTGTAAATCAAATCACTTACTTCCTTCTCTCCTCCATTGCCGTGAATTCACTATTCACAGCACTCTCCTTTTCATTTCTTTTTTGTTGCAAAAACTTGAAGAAATTGTGTATGTTTGGAACATTAAATCACATACAAGGCTAGCACCATCAAGGATCATACAAAGGTGTTATGGGAAACTAATTCTTGAGCTTGGAAGGATCAAACAAAGCTTGGAGCTCCACCATCCACCTTGGCCGAATCCTTCACTGCACAAAGGAGGAATTTTTTGTTGCTTAACGGATCCACAAACCGATCGATGTAAGTGTGTTTCCGCCACTCTTCATCTTATTCATTCTTATTTACATGCTTATATGATCTTGGGACATGTTTTAGAAACACCAACAATGGTATCATTGAGCTTAATGAGCATGAAAAATATTAGGGTAAAATTTGGGAAAATTGATTGAAGCATGATTTGATGAAATGGTTTGATTAAATATGCTTAAATGTATGTTACTTGATGTTATACATTATCAATTTCATGAAAAATAAATTGGATTAATTTCCCCCCCAAAGTTGGCTTGGCCGAATACTACCCTATGCATTGGACTTGGTATTTTGTTGTTTGTAAGATCATTGGATGACTTTAAACGGACATAAAATGACGATTTGTAATTCGATTGGATTGAAAACGAAATCGGTAAAAATTTTACTACCTTGGCCGAATGTAAAGAGGCATGTTGGGGACTTGATTTTTTTTAAATAATGTTGGACATGTATTTAAATAAAATATGATTAATGGATTAATTGATGTTTTGGAAATTGATTTAAAGATTAATCATAATTACACTTTAATTAATTAATGATAAAATTTGGAATTTAAAATTTGATTAATGGGCTTAATTTTGAATTGGGCTTAAAACTATTATATTTGGGCATAATGGGCTTGGTTGGGCCAAGTAGGTTTAGGCCAATTGGATTGGATCCAAATTGGGCCTAAATCACACCATTAAGTCCAAATGTAATAAATGGGCTTTTTTGTTTAATTGGGCCTTATGGGCTTGATATTGATTTTATGGCAAATGAGGGTGATTCCTTATTGGGCTTGGTAATTGGGTTTGACTCACATTGACCAAAGCCCAAGCCTAATGAAATCAATTGAAAGCCCATCGGACTTTAATTAAACGGACATTAGATGTTAGTTGGGATTTGAGACCCGATTTGATTAGATTTGGAATCTAAGTCATTAAAGCGCATTAAAAGTGTAAATATTTAATTTGGAATTAAATAATAGAATTAGTATTGAATACGACTTAAATTGGATTTAACGAGTAGTTCGATATAATTCATGAATTCGTACTTTAAGTACTTATTCTCAAACGAGTTGGACTCGCGCAAAATCAAACCGTTGTTTGAACATTGGATGATCACGTAATTAAAGACTAATTAATTGGATTAGATTGGTTGTATAACATGCCTTGAATGAATAAATGTGGATGTGTTGAATGAATAGTGTATATCGGATGGATATTAGAAGGGAAAGGGTAATTTTGGAAATTATTGTAAATTTGGAATTTATAAATTGGACCTGCGTGTCCAGCCTTGTCTCTTATTATCTCTTTGTATTCTCTTCTCACCTAATTCCCCTCATTGCAATGAGGTTTCTGTAATTGTATTATGTAATTGGGTAGAAGTAGAATAGTGCTAGCCGGGGAGAGGAAATGAAGTGATTTGTTCTAGGAACAATATGTTTATATATCCATCCGCATATCGCTATTATTTACTTTTCGCGCCTTATGATGTTTTAGAAGCATGCTTAAGGGTGTATGATGAGACCTTAACAAAGATAATAAATTGGTTGCCAATTTACGCGAAAAACCCTCAAATAATATTAAGCGTTTTCCTTCCGTTGGCATTGGCATTTGTTGGCCAAAGTCAAGGCCTTTGTCAATTGCGGATGTGTTTGAATCATGAGAGTTTTGTTACATATCGGTGTCTTGTCCAAGTTGTGATTTGTTGGCCAAAGTCAAGATCACTTCTTGTCCATCGACATTGATTACGAAACTTTCCATGTCAACGGGTCCCGCTTAACTGGAATCATTAAGCTTGTTGTGCCAAAGCCAAGGCTTAGTTGATTCAGAGGAAATAGGTTAGTAAATACATTGGATGTATTGGCATATATATTGTATATATGTTTCGGACTTGGACGTCCACCTACCGGATCTAGGAGTTGGATTAGATCTAATTGATCTTCGAGATCTACCTAGTTAAATATCATACAGCTTGTTGGCCAAAGTCAAGGTTGTGTGTTATTTAACAGGATCCTAGCCCACTAGGAAACTGGGTTTCCCGAGTACTCAACAGAGGCTCGCCGAAAAATAGTGGGAGGCTAGTATTGAATCTGTAATTTCATTCAGATACTTAGCATTACGCGCTTTCAAATTATTTCGTCAAAATTTATTTATTAGTTGGACTAATATAATGTTATTTTTCTATGTAACAGTTAGACTGTACCCATTATCGTTGACTAGATAGTTGGACTATCGTAGTCAAGATGACTGGAAAAGGAAATGTCCGCGACATAATCATGGGAGAGAATGCCTTTAAGGGCACAAACTTTGCAGATTGGGAGATGAACCTAAGGATAGTCCTTGGGGCTGAGAGGTTGCTGTATACCATAAATACACCTCTTGGGCCTAAGCCCACACCTGATCAGACACTTGAGCTGGAGCTTTGGAAGACTCACAGCGATGATTGTGATACTGCTCAGTCCATTATGCTTGCTTCAATGACTCAGCATTTCCGCCGCCAAAATAGGGACTTGGATCCTTATAACATGATGGCGAGATTGCAAGATCTGCATCGCTCTAACAAGAGGATGCAGAGGTATGAGTTAGTAAGGAAGCTCTTTCGCGCTCGCATGTCAGAAGGCATGTCTGTTGAGTCCCATGTGGCGCAGATGATTGCTGACATCGATGAGCTAGCTACTATGGGGATAGTCTTTGAGGCAGAGATTACTATAGACATGGTCTTGCAATCTCTCCCCGATTCCTGGAGACAATTCATCATAAACTATAATTTGATGAACACTGAAGATACTCTTGGAGAGTTATTGTCTAATCTCAAGGAAGCTGAGAAGGAGCTTCTCAAAGGAAACAAGCGCGAGGCGCACTTTGCTTCGACATCTCAGAAACCGAGGGCCGGGCCCAAGTCAACTAGAGGTGTGAAGAAGAAGAAGCATAAGGGAAAGGGCAAGGCCAAATCGTCAAAGGTTTATGGGAAGCCAAAGGATAAATCTCAGGATGTTTGCCTCCATTGCGGCAAGCGGGGTCACTGGAAGCGTGACTGCCGCGAGTACAAGGCACTCCAAGAGGAGACAAAGGCGGGCAAGGCACCGGCCTCAGGTATGTTTGTTATTGAAATAAACATGACTACTTCTAGTTTTAAAAATTGGATTTTTGATTCTGGTTGTGGCACTCATATATGTACTGATGTGCAGGATCTGTGGACTAGCAGGAGACTGGCTTCAGGAGAGATTAATCTGCGTGTTGGAAACGGGACACCTGTTGCTGTTTTGGCCGTGGGCACTTTTGTTTTAGAACTGCCCTCGGGGCATGTACTTGAACTAATGACTGTTATTATGTACCTAGTTTGACTAGGAATATTATTTCTGTATCTATGTTAACCCAATGTGGGTATACTTTTGTATTTAGAAACACTGGGTGTTATTTATATAAAATGATGTAGAAATTTGCACAGCTGTTGCAAATAATGGTCTTTATATTTTGAATATAAATCTATCTCCAACATATAATATAACAAACAAAAGCTCAAAATGAGTAACAAAGATGAAACTATATGTGGCATTGTCGTCTGGGACATATAAACAAGACTCGCATATCCACACTTTCGAAGAGTGGGTACTTGGACGGATTTGATCCAAATTCATATGACGTCTGCGAATCTTGCTTATTAGGCAAAATGCCTAAATCACCTTTTAGCGGTAAAGGTGAGCGCGCCACCGAACTGTTAGCCCTCGTTCATAGTGACGTATGTGGGCCCATGTCTAGCCAGGCTAGAGGTGGATATGAATACTTCGTAACCTTTACGGATGATGCATCGCGTTATGGTTATGTCTATCTTATGAGACACAAGTCGGAAACTTTTGAGAAATTCAAAGAGTTTCGACACGAAGTTGAAAAACAGACAGGCAAGAGTATTAAGACATTACGGTCGGACCGTGGTGGCGAATACTTGAGCAATGAGTTTCTAGATTACCTGAAAGAATATGGTATTCTTTCACAGTGGACTCCTCCTGGAACACCGCAATTAAACGGTGTGTCCGAACGGAGAAACCGACTTTGTTGGACATGGTAAGGTCTATGATGAGTCGCACTGAGCTACCTATTTCCTTTTGGGGATATGCATTAAACAGTGCAATTCTTATTTTGAATAAGGTTCCGTCAAAGTCTGTTCAACAGACTCCGTATGAGATATGGACAGGAAAGAAACCGGGTTTCTCATTCCTGAAGATTTGGGGATGCTGGGCATACGTCAAACGTTTGGAAGGTACCAAACTTGAACCCAAATCGGATAAATGCCTTTTCGTAGGGTATTCTAGGGAAACCAAAGGATATTACTTCTATCACCCACGAGAGAACAAAGTATTTGTTGCTCTACATGCGGTTTTCCTTGAGAATGAATTCCTAAATGCAGTGATAAGTGGGAAGAAAGTAGAACTCGATGAAAATCGAAGTGATACTGTTCCTGGCATCGAATCCTCAACGGAACATGAACAGTCCATCCAGGATGAGACTGTACCACAATCTTCAGTTACACAAGGACCGCGTAGGTCGGAGAGAGTCAGGAAACTGCCTGAGAGGTATGGGTTCCTGATCTCACCTCATGTAGATATTAATCTCATTGAGGATAACGAACCGGCTACGTATGAGGAAGCGATACAAGATATCGATTCCGCTTTATGGCAAGAGGCCATGAAGTCCGAAATGGATTCCATGTACACCAACCAAGTTTGGACACTGGTTGATGCACCAGAAGGCGTAAAGCCTATTGGATGCAAATGGGTCTTCAAGAAGAAGACCGACATGGATGGCAACGTACAAACGTACAAAGCTAGGCTTGTAGCGAAGGGGTATCGTCAAGTACATGGTGTCGATTACGACGAAACCTTCTCACCTATTGCCATGATTAAATCCATTCGGATAATGCTTGCTATAGCTGCATATTTCGATTACGAGATATGACAGATGGACGTTAAAACCGCTTTCCTTAACGGAAACCTTTTGGAGGATGTTTATATGCAACAACCTGACGGTTTTATCGTGCCTAGACTTGCAAACAAGGTTTGTAAGTTAAATCGGTCCATTTATGGACTGAAGCAAGCATCGCGGTCATGGAACCAACGTTTTGATGAAATCATAAAAGAATATGATTTCATTCAAAACGAAGATGATCCTTGTGTATACAAGAAGGTTAGTGGGAGAGCACTGACTTTTATTGTCCTTTATGTTGACGATGTATTGCTAATAGGCAATGACATTCCCATGTTAACGTCGGTGAAAGCTTGGCTTTCATTGAAATTCTCCATGAAAGATCTGGGAGAAGCAGCCTTTATTCTGGGAATAAAGATCTACCGGGATAGATCTAGAAAGCTGCTTGGACTTCCCAGAGCACGTACATTGACAAAGTGTTGAAGAGATTCAACATGGATCAGTCCAAGAGAGGACTGTTGCCAGTGTCACATGGCGTCTATCTATCTAAGGACATGTGTCCTAAAACTCAAGATGAGAGAGACAACATGAGTCGGATACCGTTCGCCTCGGCAGTCGGATCGATCATGTATGCCATGATATGTACGCGACCTGATGTCTCCTATGCTTTGAGCATGTGTAGTCGCTATCAGGCCCGATCCAGGTGAAGGTCACTGGATGGCGGTTAAGTATCCTTAAGTATCTTAGACGAACTAAGGATGCCTTCTTAATCTATGGAGATGGAAAACTTGAGGTATCTGGATATACCGATGCAAGTTTCCAAACCGACAAGACGACTATAAGTCGCAATCAGGGTACATTTTTTGTTTGAATAACGGAGCAGTGAGCTGGAAATCTTCCAAGCAAGATACTGTTGCCGATTCAACAACAGAAGCGGAGTACATTGCTGCAGCAGAAGCAGCAAAGGAGGCAGTTTGGATCCGAAATTCCTAATTGGATTAGGAGTAGTTCCGTTAGCAGCTGAGCCCGTTCCATTGTATTGTGACAATAACGGGGCTATAGCGCAGGCTAAGGAACCACGGTCTCATCAACGATCCAAACACGTTCTTCGACGTTTCCATCTGATTCGTGAGATCATACATCGTGGCGATGTGAAGGTCGAGAAGGTCGCATCAGATGACAACATGGCAGATCCGCTGACGAAAGCTATTTCACAGCGAAAGTTTGAGCGACATGTACATAGTTCAGGTATTAGATGCTTGAGTGACTGGCTATAGGCCAAGTGGGAGATTGGGACAGTTATGACCCATAGCGTCACTGTTTGTAAAAGACATTGTGTTTTTTGTACAAAATTAACTATGTATTAATGAAATTGCCTTTTACCGTTTTGTAAATTTATTTACTTTAATATAAATGGTAGAAGTCCATATGATTAGTATCGGATTGAGATGATATGAGACAGTATCAATCCATAAAGGTTTAATCATTAAATATCCCTAGTCGTAGTATTATCGAGATTGGACATCGATAATGCGGAATAGACTAGTATTGCACTTGTGCGCGTTGTGAGGGCATAACGGCATAGTTCTCATATATTTAAGTATAGGATACTTATGCAAGTGCGATAGGAGGTTGTGTTTTACCGATGGTACGGAAAACAGCTTCGCTCTGGATAGACCCCGTGGAATCCCATTGGTAGTATGTATATGTGTCTATGGGAGTCCACATCAGGGTAGATGTATTTGGTCTTAACCTGAGACTCGCATCGCTAATGCTTGCGACAATCGGTAAACTTTGGTTTTGGTCGTCCAGGGCTTTAACAGGTTCTGTGTACGCCTCTTCTGGGTTTATTGAGAATCGTAGTGCATTGGATGTGATGTCAAGATGGAAGTATCACTTCAGACATATGGAGATGATGATCACGCAGGGATTCAGAACTGGTTCTCTATAGTGTTGCAACCATCGGGATAATATGACAAGGTCATGATTATCCGATTCAAAGAGACTAGTTGCTTGATATCCGATATGTGCTTCGTACGGGGCAGACACTATTCCAGCCCCAGGCCTTGCACGTGACATCTGATACTGGATCGCAATACACCATACTACTACGGTATACTACGCCTGACAAAGATCTTATATTCCAGTAAGAATATTTCTAGAGAATTGGGTAGGCATGGCGCTTTGCTAGAAGCCAACCTTGTCTCGTAAATCGGTAAAAACGTAGTACTTAGTACGTACGTGTTCGGATAAACCGACGATCGGATGTACTGCCAACATATCTAGAGATCTCTTGGGTCGCTTCCCGAAGATTCACCGATGACGTATGATTCGAACTCAATTAATCTTGGATTAATTGCGGAGAGACTTTATCTTGGATAAAGTACTATTTGAAGTGAGAGAAAGATTAATTTGGAATTAATCGTTAAAATAATATATTCGATATATTAAACGAAATTCGATTTCGACGCGGAATTAAAATTAGATTTTAATTCGGGCAAACGAATTAATTTGGAGTTAATTCGTTAGCGACGTGAATAGTAATTTTGCTAGGCATAATTATTTAATTAATTTGATTTAATTAACGTCGCGACGAAAGTTCGCTAATTCGGAATTATCGAACCCGAGCCCGAAGTGTTTGCGGGCCCACTCGCATTCGGAATCAAGTGGGGCCCACATGTCACATCAACCATCACATCACTTGTCATTGATTTACTTTTTGGTGATGGGTTTAGGTGGAAGAGTGAATACACTCCAAGTCAAAGTGATGGACATTGACTTTTCATTTACCAACTTTGGTATATGATTTTATATTTGTTTTTGAAATAAATATAAAAGGTTTTTGTAAATCAAAAATCACTTACTTCCTTCTCTCCTCCATTACCGTGAATATCACTATTCACAGCACTCTCCATTTTCAGTTTTTATTGCAAAAAATTGAAGAAATTGTGAACATTAAATCACATACAAGGCTAGCACCATCAATGGATCATACAAAGGTGTTATGGGAAACTAATTCTTGAGCTTGGAAGGATCAAACAAAGCTTGGAGCTCCACCATCCACCTTGGCCGAATTCTTCACTGCACAAAGGAGGAATTTTGTTGCTTAACGGATCCACAAACCGATCGATGTAAGTGTGTTTCCGCCAGTCTTCATCTTTATTCATTCTTATTTACATGCTTATATGATCTTGGGACATGTTTTAGAAACACCAACAGGACAGGCTGTGAGCCCTCATGTACTTTATCTGATTGATCTGATCGAACAGTTGAGGCGCTTTAAATTCCCTCTAAATGATACTTTGGGATGAAGTGTCATCCTTGGATCACTTCCGGTATCATATCGCTAATTTGTAATGTATTTCAATATGAATGAGATCAGTTGTTCCTATCAAGAGTTGCATAAGTTGTTACAAACTACGGAGTAGAATTTATGGAATGGAGTACTGACTCGCTCTTATAAACCTACTGCTCTTCCTACTTCCTCATATCTAAACAAAAAGGGAAGAAGAATAAAGGAAAGAAAAAGAAGGGTTTGAATCTTCCACCACAGGGTAAAATAGCCAAATCAAAGAGAGCTGTAGAAGATAAATGCCACCATTGCAGCAAGATTGGCCACTAGAAGAGGAATTGTCATGATTACTTGCCCCAAATCAGAAAGGAAATAGCATCTACTTCAAGTACTTTTATTTTTCCCATTATTGATATATCATTAGCTTGTGAAGTTATGTCATCCAGTTGGATTTTAGATTTTACTTGTCCAATTCACATTTGTAATTTGTTGCATGTGCTGAAGAAAAGTAGACAGCTGAAATATGGGGAGATGTAGTTACGATTCGGGAGTGGCGACTCTCTGGATACAGTTACTGTGGGCTTATGCGAGATTCTCCTACCCAGTGGGAGACTTTTATTGCATGACTACTTTTTTATATCGGGATATATTGTCATCATTGTGTCACTTTTTGTATTAGATACTGAATAATATAATATAAAAATTAAGAATCGTTCTTTATATTTATATGATAGATATAATGTTCAGATCCTAGTTTTTCCAAATGAGCACGGTCATTACATTTTGCATACCTCACAAGATATCTTTAATGCTGGAATTAATAAACGTAAAGTATCTAATATAAATAATATTGAACTGTGGCATATAAGGTTGGGTCATATAAGCGTGAAACACCTAACCCAGTTGGTTAGGAATGGTTTGATACAGGATCTTACCATTGAACCTTATCCAACTTGTGAATCTTGCATTCATGGTAAAATGACCAAAGCCCCATTTTCGGGTGTAGGACACCGAGCCGTTGACTTATTAGAACTAATACATTCTGATATATGTGGTCCCATAAGTCACACTACTCACAGTGGTTTTTCGTACTTTGTTACCTTTACCGATGACCTATCATGGTACGGTTATGTTTATTTGATGAAACAGAAATCGGAAACCTTTGAAAAGTTCAAAAAATTCCAAAATGCAATGGATAAATAGACTGGTAAATTTATTAAATGTGTTTGATCTGATTGAGGCGGCCAATATGTGAGTGGTGAGTTCACTGATTATTTAAAGGAGAATGTGATTATTGCTCAATATACTCCTCTGGGTACTCCACAGCACAATGGAGTGTCCAAAAGGAGAAATCAGACTTTATTGGATATGGTCCGAATCGATGTTGAATTTTACAGTTTTGTCCTATTATTTATGGGGTTATGCTCTTTTCACTACTGCACATCTCTTGAATAAGTTCCTTCCAAGGCTGTTCCTACAACTCCATATCAGACATGGACTGGTAGGAAATCGAATCTTAATTATGTTTGTTGGACAAAATGACCCATAGCGTCACTATTTGCACAGATCATTGTGTTGTTGTAGCAAATTAACTATGTGACAAGGAAATTGCACTCTCATCATTTGTGATTAGATCACCATAGATATATAATGAAGAGAGGTCCCTATGATTAGTTCCTGGACTGAGAATGATATGAGACAGTATCAGTCCCCGAAGGATTAATCATTAAATATCTAGAGGAGTATTATCGAGACTGGACATCGATAATGCGGAATAGGCTAGTATTGCACTTGTGTGCGTTGTGAGGGCACAACGGCATAGTTCTCATATATATAAGTATAGGATACTTATGCAAGTGCGATAGGAGGTCGTGTTTCACCGATGGTACGGGAAACAGCTTCGCTCTGGATAGACCCCTCGGAATCCCATTGGTATTATGACTATGTGTCTATGGGAGGCCGAAATCAAGGTAGGTATGTATAGTCTTAACCTGAGACTTACATCGCTAATACTTACGATAATCGATAGACTTTGGTCTTGGTGGTACAGGGCTTTAACCGGTTCTGCGTACACCACTTCTGGGTTTATCAGAGAGTCGTAGTGTATTGGGTGTGATGTCAAGACAGAAGTATCACTTCAGTCATAGTGGAGATGATGTCACGCAGGATACGTACTAGTGCTCTTGAGTGTTGCGCAACCAATCGGGATATTGTGACCAGGTCATGAATATCCGATTATAGAGACTATGTTACCAGACATCCGATATGTGCTTCAGACGGGGTAGACACTATCCAGCCCCAGCCCTAGCATGTGACTATCCGATACTGGGCCGATATACACCACTACAATGGTATACTACGCTTGATACAGATCTTAATATTCTTAGATGAATATGACCGGAGAATTGGGTAGACATCGTGCTTTTCTAGGAGCCGAACTTGCTCGTAAAATCGGTAGAACGTAGTACTTGGTATGTACGTGATTCGGATACTCCGACGACCGTATTTACTGCCAACTTTCCCGGGGATCTCATGGGTCGCTTCCCGATAATCCACCGATGACGCATAACTCGCACTCTTAAATAATCTGGGATTATATAGAAGAGAGAAAATTAATCTACGATTAATTACGGAGATATTTTATCTAGGATAAAATATCGTCTAGAGAGAGATAACGATTAATTTGGAATTAATCGGTAAATTTATATATTCGATATATTAAAGAAATTAGATTTCGACGCGGAATTAAAATTAGATTTTAATTCGGGCGAACGAATTAATTTAGAATTAATTCGTTAATTCGCTAGGCGTAATCATTTAATTACGACGCAACGGAAAGTTCGCTAATTGAGAATTAGCGAACCCGAGCCCGAGTGTGATTGCGAGCGCATTCGTATTTCGAATTCGAGTGCGGCGACGCAAGTCACATCAAGCGTCAAATCAATCGTCACATCAAGCGTCAAATCAAAAGTCACTTTGAGTGATTGAT
Organism: Zanthoxylum bungeanum; assembly: GCA_019454045.1. Taxonomy (NCBI): domain Eukaryota; kingdom Viridiplantae; phylum Streptophyta; class Magnoliopsida; order Sapindales; family Rutaceae; genus Zanthoxylum; species Zanthoxylum bungeanum. The sequence goes on along the minus strand of SKCR01029066.1, from coordinate 148,900 downwards.
TGATTGATTGATTTGATTGATGGATTGAGTGAAAGACACACATCAAATCACTTTATTAAAGTGACATTTGAATAGTGATGTGAGTTGTTGGAATAGTGTTTGGGGGGGAAAAGCATTTACTTTTGGTTTTAATTAATCAATTGTAATTGTTTTAATATATTTTATTATTGAAAATATATAAAGGCATTTTGGAAAATGCTTTAACCAACTAATACACAATTTCATCTCTCTCATTTTCTCTCTTCTCCTCACGCTAAAACACTAAAAAGCTAACTGGTTTTTGAAGCCTAAATGGCGTGAATAATGGGAAGCAAATAGTGGTTTTTCATGGTGAGAAATCAAGTGCTAGCACACTTACGAGTCTTGCGAAGGTGGTAGGGAGGTTCGCCCATGAGCCGGGATCCGTCGGACGAGGCTTGGAGCTCCGTTTGTCATCTCAAAATTTTTGTTTTTGGAGGTAGTGAACTGCATCATTTTGTGCGCCTATGGCAGTGGCCTATTTGGCCTTGATTCTCTCCAAATCGACTCAACCGATCGATGTGTGAGTATTCCGCTATCTCCGTTGGTGCGTTCACACATTCATTTCATGTCTTGTTTGATCTTGGGACCTAGATAATAACCAACAATGGCATCAAGAGCTATAGGTTCAAGCATGAAGATGTAGGGCTTAAAATTTGGGTAAATGTTGTTGAGCATGATTTGAATAAATTGATTGTTTAGTATGCTTATAACATGTTTAATTTCATTTTGGTTGGACCAATTTGTTGAAAAATGATTTGGAATTATTTTCCCCAAATTGATGACCTTGGCCGAATGGTATAGTGTTTTTGGGTTCTTGGAATTTTTTATTTTTTTTTTTTTAATTCATTTGATGAGTTAAAATCATTTAGGTTGATGTTAATTGAATCGAATTGGATTGAATTTCGAATTGGACAAAAACCCCAAAAATTCTATGTTGGCCGAATGGTTTGATTGCCCTAATGTCTTGGTAATTTGATTTAGTGACATTGGATGTGTATGAAATCAAATTGGATGGTGATTTGATGTCGATTGTGGGTTCGATTGGATCGAAACCGAATCGGACACAAAATCCCTCATTTGGCCGAGAGCATTAAGAGCATGTAATGGGTTGATTTTTCAATTTGTGTGTTGGACATATAATAATGAATTGAGTATGATTAATTGGACTAATTTAGTGTTTTGGAAATGTTGATTTAGTTGATTAATCATGTAATGCACTTTAGGTAATTAAATTGTGAAATTGGATTCATGAAATTTAATTATTTAGGCTTAAATTGGATTTGGTCTTCTAATGTTGTATTTTAGGCCTATTGGGCTTGATTTATCAAGTTTGGTTTAGGCAAAGTGGATTGGATCCAATTGGGCCCAAAACCTTAACCATAAAGCCCAAATGCGACTAATGAACCTTTAAAGTTCAATTGGGCCTAATGGGCCTAAATGATTTCTAGGCTTATGGGGTTACTCCTTGATTGGGCTTTGGTTGTCGAAGCCCATGCCTTAAAGAAATTAATTGAAAGCCCATTGGACTTGAATTGAATTGACGTTGGACGTTAATCGGGCTTTGAGACCCGACGCGATTAAATTTAGAATTTAAGTCGAAAAGGTTTATTAAATAAAGTGCAATATTTAATTGGAATTGAATAGTGAATTAGTACTAAATACATGTTAAATTAGATTTAATGATGTAGTTTAATTTAATTCATGAATTCGTACTTTAAGTACTTATTCGTAAAAAACGAGTTTGACTCGAACAAAATCAAATCGTTGTTTGAACATTGGATGATCACTTAATTATCAGATTAATTAATTTGATTAGATTGATTGATAGCATGCTTATGTGTGTGAATACGTGGTTGTGTTGTATGTATAATGTATATCGGATGGATATTAGATGGGTGGGCAATTTTAGAAATTGTTGTAATAAATTCGATTTATTAAATTGGACCTGCGTGTCCAGCCTTATCACCTTCATTCTCTTTGTATTCTTTTCTCACCTATTCCCCTCCATGTAAATGAGGTTTCTTTAGAAGTGTAGTGTAACGGGTAGAAATAATACTAGTGCTAGCTTGAGTGAGAAAGGGAGAGATTTGATCTAGGATCAATGTAAAGTATCCATCCGTATATCATTATTATTTATTTTCATACTCGCTTTATTATGTATTTAGAATGCATGTTTAAGGGTGTATGATGATGAGACCTTAACAAAGATAATTAAATTGGTAGCCAATTTGCACGCGAAAATCCCTCATTAAATATCATGCGTCTTTTCCTTCCATTGAGTGATTCTTACTCAAGATCCGAGATTGGCAGGGGTTGTTGGCCAAAGTCAAGCCCTTGTCCGTCGAATATGTGTTTTAATCACGAGGCTTTGTTCCATATCGGTGTCGTGTCCAAGTTGTGGTTTGTTGGCCAAAGTCAAGACCACTTCTTGTCCATCGACATTGATTACGAAGCTTCCATGTCAATGGGTCCGCGCTTGACTGGGATCACTAGGTTTGTTTGCCAAAGCCAAGGCCTAGTTGATTCAGAGGAGGAAAAAGGTTAGGGTATATATTCGATATATAGGCATATATTAGATATATGTTTGGGACTTGGATGTCCACCTACTGGATCTAGGAGTTGGATCAGATCCAATTGATCTTCGAGATCTACCTAGTTAATTATCATACAATTTGTTGGCCAAAGTCAAGATTGTGTGACATTTAACGGGATCCTAGCCCACTAGGAAACACGGTTTCCCGAGTACTCGACAGAGGCTCGACGAAAAATAGTGGGAGGCAAGTATTGAATTTGCAGCATTCGTTCGAATACTCGCTAAACGCGCTCATCTATATTTTACTCGTCATATTAATCAAAAGTATTAGTTGGACTAATATTTTATGTTGTTTTAAAAATATATATAGTTGGACTATATACAAACTCATTCGATATATAGTTGATTTTATAATTGGATTATAGTAATCAATATAATGAATTAAAATGATAGTTGATTTTATAATTGGATTATAGTAATCAATATTAAGATTATAGTTGATTAAATAATTGGATTATTGTAATCATTATAATAAATAGTACCTTTATTAAAATTGATTAAATAGTTAGACTATTAAAATCAAGAAAGGATTAAAAGTTGAATATTAAATGATTTAATTTTCATTGGGAATTAATAATAGGTTACTTTATTGGATAAAATACTTGTTATATCTAGGCCCATAATTAAGCAAATAAGTAGAGCATAAAATCTTTGGAAGATTTATGTGATGATGACTTTAGTGCTTAATTAATATACTTGACAATAAATCTATTTTAAAGTCAAAGTTTGCAATTGGGCAAGTTGCACAAGGTGCACATCATTTCGATATTCTAAAACCCAAGGCTTGGCCAAAGGTTTGTGAAATATTGAAAAGATAATGACATATCCCAAAGTGACTACCATTTGGATATGGAAGACACGAAGGAATTAAAGAAAGGGCGAGGCTCTAACTTTAAAAATATTTGTCAAAGTTATGTTCACTACTAGTATTGAAATTGGATTTTAAATACTTAGTGTGGTACATAAAATATATGTATTGGTGTTCAGAATCCGCTCTGAGCTGGATACTGACTTCAAGCCGAGATTTCTCTGCGAATCAGAAACGGGACGAAAGTCGCTGTTTCGACCGTAGATACCTAAGTTTAGGAACTACCCTTTGGGTATGTACTTAAATTAGGAAATGTTATGATGTAACTAGTTTGACTAGAGACATTATCTCTATATCGTGTTTAATCCGATGCGGATAAAACCTTTATATTCTAGAACACTAAGTGTTTCATTATATAAAGATGATACTGAGATAAATACATTAGATTAAATAACAGAATTTATATTTTGAATATAAATAAAATCTCAAACATATAAAATGACAAATAAATAGCTCAAATTGATTTGATCAATAGAGACTTATTTGTGGCATTGTTGTCTAGGACACAATTAAACAAGACTCGTATATCCACACTTTTGAAGAGTGAGTACTAGGACTGATTTGACTATTCAAATAAGGTCTGCGAATCTAGTTTATTAGGTAAAATACCTAAAATACTATTTACTTGGTAATAGTAAAAGGGCCACCGATCTGTTAGCCCTATTCATGGTGAAGTAAGTGGGCCCACATCTAGCTAGGCTAGATGTGAACATGAATATTTCGTGACCTTAACGGATGTGGCATCACGTTGTGGTTATGTGTTTCTTTTGAAGAACACAGATCGGAAACTTTTGAAGTTTCGACACGAAGTAAATAAAAACAGATCGGCTATAGTATTATTCTGCCACGATAAGACCGTAATGGAAAATACTTAAGCAGTAAGTTTCATACGTAATGAAAGAGTACGGTATTCTTTCATATGAGGACTCCTCCCGAGACACGTCAGTTAGACGGTGTGTCCGAACTAAAACCGAATTTTGTTGGACATAATAAGGTTTATCACGAGTCGCTCTGAGCTACTGTTTCCTTCAATATGATATGTATTAACAGTGCAAAACTTATTTAGAATAAGGTTCCATATAAATCTGTTTGACAGATATCATATAGGATATGAACAGGAAAGAAACGGGGTTTCTCATTCCTGATAATTTGGATATGCCAGACATAACGTTTGGATGATACCAAACTAAAAGACCCAAATTGGATAAGTGCCAATATAGGTTATCCTAAGGGAAACCTTAAGTATAGTACTTGTAAATCTCACATGAGAACAATGTGATTGTTTCTCACCATGCGGTTTTTCCTGAGAGGAATACCGATATGCAGTGGTCAGTGGGAGGATAGTGATACTCGATGAAAATCGGAGTAATACTGTTCAAGGCACGAAGTCCTTAATGGAACACAAATAGTTCATCTATGATGAATCTATACCATTAATCTTCAAATACACAAGAAACTAGTAGATCGGATAGAGTCAGAAAACAACCTAGGGTATGGGTTTCTGATTTCACCCCATAAAGATGTCAATCTTATGGAGGTGTACCATCCGACTGCGTTTTGAGGAAGTGATACGAGGTATCGACTCCCTGTTATGGCAAAGTGCCATGAGTCCGAAATGGATTCCATGTATAACAACTATTTTGGATACTAGTTGTTATACCACAAGGCATTGTGCCTATTGGTGCATTAAACGTCTTTAAGGAAGACATACATGGAAGGCAACATATCAACGTACAAAGCTAGGCTTTTGACGGAAAGGTATCGTTATCAACATTGTGTTAATAAGGTTCACCTTTTACCTGTTGCCATGGTAAATCCATTTTGAAGATGCTTGAAGATAACTGTATATTTCATTTATGAAATGTGTCAGTTACAAATCAAAATCGCTTTCCTGAAAAGAAACCTTTTGGAGAATGTTTATAACATTCTGACGATTTTGTATAACCGACAAACAAGGTTTGCGGGTTATTCGATCCATGTTTGGATTAATGCAAACATAAGGTTCTTGGAACTGTCGTTTTGAAATAATCATAATGGTTTATGATTTGACTCAAAATGAAATAATTCTTGTGTATATAAGGAGGTTAGTGGGAGAGCGCACTGATAGTTAAATTCCCATATAGCAATTGGTGAAAGCTTGGCTTTCATAGATATTCTTTCAATAGAAATTCTCCGTAGAATTCTGGGGAGTAACAACATTTATTCAAGGAATAAAGATCTACTGGGATAGATTTGGAGTTGTTAACACTCTCTGGGAAATTGTACATTTAAAATGTACTTGATATGGTGTCTCATACGCTTCGAGCATATGGAGTCACAATCGGGTCAATCCAAGTGACAGTCACTGTATTGAAGTTAAGAACATCTGTTAGTATCTTAGAGAACTAAAGATGCTGTCTTAAACTATGGAGAAGTAGAACTTGAAGTGACTGGGATCACTGCTGCAAGTTTCCAAACAATTAAATACTACGGTACTATAAAGTTTGAATAACGGGACAGTGAGCTGGAAATCTTCCAAGCAAGATAACTGTTGCCGAATAAACAAAAAATGCGGATTATTGCTGCAGCTGAGGCAGCAAAAGAAGTCTTTTGGATCGAAAATAAATCTAATTAGATTAGATATAGTTCTGTTAGCAGCTGAGCTAGGCGTCAGCACAGGATAAAGAATTAAAGGTCTCATCGACGATCCAGATATACACTTCTATATCATCTGATTCGTTCGGATCATACATCGTGGCGATGTGATGATCGTATAAATCGCGTCAAACGATAATCAAACAAATCCGCTGACGAAAACCTTTCCTCAGTAATTTGAGCGAACCGTACATATTTCGGGTGTGGGACACTTGAGTGACTGGCTATGTGCCAAGTGGGAGATTGTTGGACAAAATGACCCATAGCGTCACTATTTGCACAGATCATTGTGTTGTTGTAGCAAATTAACTATGTGACAAGGAAATTGCACTCTCATCATTTGTGATTAGATCACCATAGATATATAAATGAAGAGAGGTCCCTATGATTAGTTCCTGGACTGAGAATGATATGAGACAGTATCAGTCCCCGAAGGATTAATCATTAAATATCCCTAGCCGGAGTATTATCGAGACTGGACATCGATAATGCGGAATAGGCTAGTATTGCACTTGTGTGCGTTGTGAGGGCACAACGGCATAGTTCTCATATATATAAGTATATGATACTTATGCAAGTGCGATAGGAGGTCGTGTTTCACCGATGGTACGGGAAACAGCTTCGCTCTGGATAGACCCCTCGGAATCCCTTTGGTATTATGACTATGTGTCTATGGGAGGCCGAAATCAAGGTAGGTGTGTATAGTCTTAACCTGAGACTTACATCGCTAATACTTACGATAATCGATAGACTTTGGTCTTGGTGGTACAAGGCTTTAACCGGTTCTGTGTACACCACTTCTGGGTTTATCAGAGAGTCGTAGTGTATTGGGTGTGCTGTCAAGACGGAAGTATCACTTCAGTCATAGTGGAGATGATGTCACGCAGGATACGGTACTAGTGCTCTTGAGTGTTGCGCAACCAATCGGGATATTGTGACCAGGTCATGAATATCCGATTATAGAGACTATGTTACCAGACATCCGATATGTGCTTCGGACGGGGTAGACACTAATCCAGCCCCGGCCCTAGCACGTGACTATCCGATACTGGGCCGATATACACAATACAATGGTATACTACGCTTGATACAGATCTTAATATTCTTAGATGAATATGACCGGAGAATTGGGTAGACATCATGCTTTGCTAGGAGACGAACTTGTCTCGTAAATCGGTAGAACGTAGTACTTGGTACGTACGTGATTCGGATACTCCGACGACCGTATTTACTGCCAACTTATCCGGGGATCTCATGGGTCGCTTCCCGATAATCCACCGATGACGCATAACTCGCACTCTTAAATAATCTGGGATTATATAGAAGAGAGAGAAAATTAATCTAGGATTAATTACGAAGATATTTTATCTAGGATAAAATATCGTCTAGAGAGAGATAACGATTAATTTGGAATTAATCGGTAATTTATATATTTGATATATTAAATGAAATTAGATTTCGACGCGAAATTAAAATTAGATTTTAATTCGGGCGAACGAATTTATTTAGAATTAATTCGTTAGCGACGTGAATAGTGAATTCGCTAAGCGTAATCATTTAATTACGACGCAACGGAAAGTTCGCTAATTGAGAATTAGCGAACCTGAGCCCGAGTGTGATTGCGATCGCATTCGTATTTCGAATTCGAGTGCGGCGACGCAAGTCACATCAAGCTTCAAATCAAAAGTCACTTTGAGAGATTAATTGATTGATTGATTTGATTGATGGATTGAGTGAAAGACACACATCAAATCACTTTATTAAAGTGACATTTGAATAGTGATGTGAGTTGTTGGAATAGTGTTTGGAGGGAAAAAGCATTTACTTTTGGTTTTAATTAATCAATTGTAATTGTTTTAATATATTTTATTATTGAAAATATATAAAGGCATTTTGGAAAATGCTTTAACCAACTAAAACACAATTTCATCTCTCTCATTTTCTCTCTTCTCCTCACGCCAAAACACTAAAAAGCTCACTGGTTTTTGAAGCCTAAATGGCGTGAATAATGGGAAGCAAAGAGTGGTTTTTCATGGTGAGAAATCAAGTGCTAGCACACTTACGAGTCTTGCGAAGGTGGTAGGGAGGTTCGCCCATGAGCCGGGATTTGTCGGATGAGGCTTGGAGCTCCTTTTGTCATCTCAAAATTCTGTTTTTGGAGGTAGTGAACTGCATCATTTGTGCGCCTATGGCAGTGGCTATTTGGCCTTGATTCGTCTCCAAATCGACTCAACCGATCGATGTGAGTATTCTGCTATCTCCGTTGGTGCGTTCACACATTCATTTCATGTCTTGTTTGATCTTGGGACCTAGATAATAACCAACAATGTTAAGATTAGGGGTTTTCCTGCCTATGTCAGGATGGCTCAGCAAGATAAGTTTTCGTCTCGAGGGTAAAAGTTTAGGTTTATTGGATATCCTTCTAATACGAAAAGATATTTATTCTATGATATCGAGTATCGAAATATGTTCGTAGCTCGCTTCGTAAAATTTCTAGATGTAGAATTTTTGTCTGAATAAGGTAATCATAGACAGGTTAAACTTGATGATGTCTAAAACCAATGAACCATTGGAGGAACCTAAAGTTCAAATAGATGAAGAACCTTCAACACACACACACTTCGTAGGTCCATATGGTGTCTATACCTCCTAAACGCTTGTATTTGATACAAGAAAAGAGACTAGATGTTCTCTTAATCGAAGAGACTGACCCTTACACCTATAGAGAAGCGATGTTGGACATCGACTCCTCGAAATGGAATCAGAATCAAGTTTGGGACTTGGTTCCGCTTCCTGAATGAGTTGTTCATATCGGTAGTAAATGAGTTGTTCATATCGGTAGTAAATGAGTTGTTCATTCAGGAAGCGTGGGCCTGACGGAAAGGTTGAAATCTTTAAAGCCAGACTGGTAGCTAAAGATTGCACGCAACGACCTGATGTCGACTACGATGAAACGTTTTTGTCAGTTACGATGCTAAAGTCTATAGGGATTTTATTGTCTATTGCTGCTTATCATGATTATGAGATTTAGGAAATAGATGTCAAAATGGCTTTTCTAAATGGGTTTCTTGATTAAAAAATCTATATATAACAGCCGGAGGGTTTGTATCCAGCGAAACCTCAGGCATGGTTTGTAAGCTTAAAAAGTCCATTTATGGACTTAAACAGCTTCGCGAAGTTGGAATTTTCGATTCGACGAGATTATTAGATTATCTGATTTTCTCAAGAATACGGAAGAATCATGTGTGTACCAGAAGACCAATAATAGTTTTGGGTCTCTATGTTGATGGCATCCTAATCATTGGGAATGATATAGGAATGATGTAGGGTGTCAAAGCTTACCTCTGTAAGAATTTCTCCATGAAAGTCCTGGGCGAAGCTTCTTATATCTTGGGTATATACTCTATAGGGATAGAGAAAGGAAGCTTATTGGGCTATCCCAATCAACCTACATAAATAAGATCTTAGAATGACATAATTTTGGTAACTATAAGACAACAAATATACTGTTCAGACATGACATTCATCTTTTGAAGAAGATGTGTCTGCAAACAGAAGATGAGAAGAATGTCTAATCAGCCTTATGTTTCGTGTTTAGGTAGCATCATGTATGCCATGTTATGTACTAGGTCTGATGTCATTTTTCCAATTAGTGTGATGAGCAGATATCAGTCCAATCCAGGAAATGATAATTAGATGGCCATTAAACATATCTTGAAGTATCTTAAAGGTACTAAAGATAAGTTTATCATATATGGAGGAAACGAATTGCAGGTTAATGGGTATATGGATTCTAATTTTAATTGGATCCCGATGATAGAAATTCTACATTAGGATTCGTATTTACCCTTAACAGAGGTGTAATTTATTAGAAGAGTTCAACCAGGGGTCAACAGCCGATTCTACCATATAGGCGGAATATATTGCTGCTTCAGAAGATGCAAAAGAAGCTGTTTGATTAAGAAGTTTATCACAGAATTGAGAGTTGTCCCAAGTATCGAGAATCTGATTTCGTTAGACTGTGATAATAGTGGTACCATTGCGAGTAAATGAACCAAGGGCGCATCAAAATTGAAGCATGTGGAACGAAAGTACCACATCATTCGAGAGATTATGTCGCGAGGTGACATTATTATGTGCAAGGTCACAAGTGAAGATAATATAGTAGACCCCCTTATGAAGGCCATACCTCTGAAGTTATTTGATAAACATGTGGAGTCGATGGGTATTAGATACAATCGATATTGGCACTAAAGCAAGTGGGAGATTTTGTTAGGGTTGGTGCTCTGAGCGCCAATTTCTTATGTAGTTCCCAGTAAATACCCTTGTAAATATTTTATTAGTGAATAAAATAAACAGTTTCTATAACATGAATTATTTTATTATATGGTAAAGAGGTAAATGACCATAGAGTGATGAATTATGATACATTTACAAAAGTATCACAACTGAAATTAAGCAGTATCATAATAGTATCATTCTTTAACTGTTCCTGGTCAAAGTTTACAATTACGTGGTCAGTAAGTAAACCCGATGAGACTAGTACGTGTCATAGATTGGAATATTAGATTCCAATGGTTTCTCAATGAACCATTATTATTGGGAGACTTGTATAAACACGTAGGTGTTTATATCGGATAAACATTGAACGACTCACCAAAGATTCTTAATAGATGGTACACCAACGTCAATAAGAATCTTCTCGGGTAGAGTGATCATAATGATCCTTTTACTTGAGGTACCGCTGTGGATGTATGTGGTATCCTCCACACATCGATGGCAGTTATGTCACCAATCTATTTAGATTATACCTCCGCCAGTTCGTTGGGTGTGGACTGATCCTCAGGATATCATGCGTGTATTAAGATAGGATTCGTTAGGTCTGTGTACAGAGCATAGGTATCCATTATGGAATTAGCAATCTGTTAAATCCATGGGCCCGTGGTACACTTTAGAAGTGAGTTCTAAGTGTTATTAAGAGATTACTAATAGAATCGTCGACGAGATTATACATATAAAAATTTTACGTTTATATCTATATCTCTGGAATCTGAATATCTGTGACAGAAAGATTATACGTATGCAGTGACCTCGACTTGTATGGTTCAAAGATTTTATCCGAGTTCATCATAATTTACGTGTGAGTAGATTATGGACACGAAATTGGATTTCGTGATGGATATGCCTGAACCTAGAGAGTCTCACTAATGAAATATACTCGAAGAGTACTAGGGCAACTTTTATAAATAATACTGATTATTTATAAGTCATTTAACGGTTAAACGAATATGTATGCGATTGGGATCTTTCGGTCATTTGTTAAATATCAAATTATGATATTTTACATTTATAATTAATATATGTATCTTGATTTTTTTAATGTAAATATAATACATATATTTTAGATGTTTGTATTTAATTATTTAATTGTTTAATAGATAAATGATTAAATTAATTAATTAAGAAATATCTAGTTACTTTAATTAAAGTAAGCGAAATGGTCTATTTTAATTGGATTAAATGGCCAATTTTTATTGGAACAAATGGTGAATTTCATTAAATGGTTTAATGATTTTATACCACACATTTATTAGTCATTATCCATTTAATTAATTATTGAAATAAAATTGAAAATAATAGACTATTATTTTTCCCCATTTTTCGGTCATTGCATGGAAAATATATAAGCCTTATTTCTTTTTTTTTTTTTTAATAATTTCAAGTTTCCAAAATCAAAATACAAAGAAAGTTTGAGAGAAAAATGGAAAGAAAGAAAAGAAAAGCTCGAAAATCTTGGAAAATTGTAAGTTTTTCCTTACGTTCTTCAACATGAAATTGTTTATATAATTATTAGCTTCAAAATTGAGTTTCTTGGAATTTATTTCTCTACTCTTTATGCATGTAATTTGATGGTTGGAACCTGATAGAAGATGTTAGCATGTATGAAAATTAAAGAATGCTTATTAAAAGTGTTTAAGTATTCTTTTGATTATTTAATAAATTTATTGCCATTCTAGAGTTGCTTAACCACTCATAAATGACCTAGAATTTTTCTTGAGTTGTTTCATGATCGTGAGACTTGTTTGGTGTGGTAAGGGTTGAATTAAAGTGTTGAATTTAATTAATTTAGTGTCTAATGGATAATTTTATAAAATTAGGGTTCATAACCCTTTCCAAATTTGGGGCTTTTCATATATGTATTAATAAATGATATATATATGATGCATATTAATTTTGGTGTTGATTGGATTTGATCTTGAGTGGTTTTGAACTAATTTGGACTAAAATACAAATCCTGAAAAATTGAAGGACCTCTCAGTAATTTATGAAAAATTGGTTTCTTGAATTGTAAATTATATTTTCATGTATAGATATGTATAAATCGTTTTGGATTGATTTGGAATAAATTAAAATTGTATTTGATAATTTATGACTAAAATGATAAAAATATAAAATTTGGGGGCTAAACGGTAATTAATGAAAATTCTATTTTTTTTAGGTAAAATTTTAGTTTTTAAGTATTGAGTAATTAAAATAAATTAGTTTAATTTAATTACCCAAGAAAAATTATTGAAATCGGAAAATTTTGATTTTCCGCGTTCCGCTGCATTTACCCGGAATTGTCACCTAAAACCACAACAAACAGTTCAAGACTATGGGTCACTAGTTTACCAAGTAAATCCTATTGCAATTCCCTAAGAAAGGTTCAAGGCGAAAGCTACCTATTTCGATGCAGGTTTATTCCACGGAAACTCTCTTAAGTGTATGCATTAATATTTAGAGAATTATGGGGGATTGTTGTAAATTCTCTAAATATATAGTATGAGTGTAGGAGGGTCATGTATATTGAGTAGTGCCTAATGGAAAAGGCACAAACATGTAGAGACAAGTTCTCTAAATTGAAAGGATGAGTCTCTAGGCTTCAAAGGGCATAAGGGAAGAGGTATAACCCTTAGGAGGGTTACACCCCAAAATAAATGGTGCCCTCAAAGGCACCATTCCATGCCTATATATAGGAACCTTGGGCCATTCTTAGAAGATCCAGAAATTCATACAAGTCATCCATTTGTCTAGAGTCATTTAGCAAATAGAGAGAGTTTTCATCATATTCCTTGTTCAAGTTCTTGTAAAATGAGTGCCCATTTTTCAAGAAGTATCTAAGTAATCCTGGGAGAACGTTAGCCACTAAATAATCCGTAGAGCACCGAGGCGGGGCTAATAAGTTCTTAAGGACAAAGACATCTCGACTTGGACGAAGTCTTCATCATTTTCTATATATTTTTAGGTTTTTCTAAGTCTTATGGTTTATGTTCAATTTATCATGTTATTGTACATTTGATTCCATTAATGTCTTCTGATTTTGGAATGATTAAAATTAATTTACATTTTAATTTTCGTTTAATGACACTCAATAAACAACATAACTTTCTCTTTCTTTTCTCTAGGATTGGAAGTGTATGACATTTTCACTTTCGAGATCAAACTTGGCATGATATTTATACCCAATCCATCAGGATGGAATAAAAGAAATTTAATTGGGTTATTATTCAGGATGAGGTTATTTACACTCTAAAAATTTCTTTAGATACTTTATTATTAAGTACACTCATCTAATAATTTTAAAATTTTGATTATTACTTTACACACTCTTCAATATACCAAAAACACTCTCATTTAAATAATTTATATTAATTAATTTTATTTACTTTACACACTCATAAAAATACTCAGTTCACTAAAAAAAATGTTTTAATTATTTTTCCTCAATCTCTGTTATTCGGTTAGAATATTTATTTTCATTTCATTTTATTAACAACTGCACTGTTTATTCTTTTATTATATTACAAATTATTTTATTATTTTTTTTAATTATTTGAACACCAAATTGCACTAAATTTGACAGTATGAATGTTGTAGTTGATCCTCTTGTTTCAAGTACAAGTCTAACACACATCCAACAACAAATATATATAACACAATTATCCATGAAATATAAATAAACTTGCTTATATTTTCATAAACTAAAATAAAAAAATAATAATAATTATAGTAGCACAAAAAATAATTATTTTTCTAAATAAAAATATAACAAGTAACTTATAAATAAACTAGTAAAAAGTAATAGAATTATTATCAACATCTATTATTTCATTTGTAACTAGATCGTCACCAATTATTTCCTTAAATTATTGTATACGAGAAATATATATCGTCTCTCATCCGTTGAAATAAAAGTCTTAAAATATTTGCCAACATATTGCTATAGGTGGGATAAGATGTTCTGGTATCAAGAACACATGCATACTTATTATTGTTAGTTAATAGTATGCATTTTTAAAATGAACATAAAATTCAAAAAATAAAATAAACGTATCTCCACAAAATGATTTCCATTTACAAAACCAATATCTACCTCTTTACGGGAATGAATAGGTGTTGGTACTGATCTAAGAGGAAGAAAGGTAAGGCACTGCTACATCGATAGGTGAAATAATACAACATTATAGGCAGATGTAATAAGATGTCTCATCTCATGCATAGTCATCCATCTATAGTGTGAAAAACTTTTGCCTTACGTTGTCCCAAAATTGCACCTACAGAAAAATCACTGGCATCACACATCACTTCAGATGGGAGCGTCCAATCTGGTGTTACTATGATGGGGTAGAGACCCACTTCTGTTTCAAGATCTCAAAAGCATGATGGCATTCTTTGGTGAAGTGGAGCGACACATCTTTCTCCACCAGATTGCACAGTGGTTTTGTAATATTGGAGAAGACTTTGATGAATCTCATGTAAAATCCTACATGACCAAGAAAACTTCGAATCCCTTTGAGGGATGATGTTGGAGGTAATTTCTCTATCATCTCAATCTTTGCTTGTCTATCTCAATTCTCTTCTATGAGATCTGATGTCCCAAGACAATGCCTTTCTGTACCATGAAGTGACATTTCTCCCAGTGAGTACCAGGTTGGTATCTTCACATCTTTGTAATTCTGTTTCTAGATTTTACAAGCAGTGGTCGAACGAGTCTCCAAATAGGTCATCCATGAAGACTTTCATGTTTTGTTTTATCATGTCTAAAACGATGGCCATCATGCATCGTTGAAACATGGCAGAAGCATTATAGAGTCTAAATGGCATCCTGTAGAAAGTAAAAGTACAATATGGGCATACGAATGTGGTTTTCTCCTGATCTTCTAGGCTGATGGAAATCTGATTGCACCCCAAGTATCCATCCAGAAAGCAGTAGAAATCATGCCCCGCCAGTCTGTCTAACATCTAGTCAATAAATGGTAGTGGGAAATGGTTCTTCCTTGTTGCTTTGTTTAGCTTCATGTAGTCCATACACACTCTCCATCCAGTCACTCTCCTTGTTGGAATCAACTTGTTCTTTTCATTTGTGACTATAGTCATTCCTCATTTCTTAGATACATATTGCATAGGACTCACCCAATAGTTGTCAGAGATGGGGTAGATTATACATGCATCCAACAATTTGATGATTTCTTTCTTTACTATTTCTTTCATGATTGGATTCAGCCTTCGTTGATGCTCCAATGTGGCTTTGTACTCATCTTTCATCAGGATTTTAGCATGCAAAATGATGGATTGATGCCTTGAATGTCGCTATAGTCCAACCAATAGCTCTCTTATGCTCACGTAGCACTCTTAGTAACTTATCTTCATGCACCCGAGTTAGCGACAAAGAAATAATAACAGGTAAATCAGAAGAGTTTTTCAAGTATGTATACCTGAGATGGCTCAGAAGTGGCTTTAGTTCCAGCTACGGTGGTTCTTCTATTGAGGGCTTGACCCGCTCCCTTTTCGGTAGTTCCAAGATTTCCACTTGTGGTGTCGATCTGAAGCGTGAGGCTCCATCAAGATTAGTTGATACATTCCAGAATATCATCATCTAATTCTCTGTCAATTATGTTGGTGATACATGCTTCAAGTTTGTCAGTGGAAAGTTATATTGCATATGTGTTTTGGATGATATTATCTATTACATCATCTGAAACATTCCCCATCTCATTTATCATTTGGAAATTTCATGGCTTTGAAAAGATTGAATGTTACTTCTTGGTCCTGCACCCTCATGGTTAGTTCATCTTTTTTGTACATCAATGATGGTTCGACCTATAGCCAATAATGGTCTCCCAAGGATAATGGGTACGTCCTTGTCTTTCTCCATATCCAGGACAATGAAATCTGTTGAGAAAATGAATTTGTCGAATTTGACTAGTATATCTTCCACTACACCTCTCGGAAATGTATGTGATCTATCAGCAAGTTGCAGAGTGACTGGGGTGGGCTTTGTTCCTCCAAGCTACAATTTCCTGTAAATAGACAAAGACATCAAGTTAATACTAACACATAAATCAAACAAAGCCTTAATTCTCCTATGGTGCAAGGGATTGTGAAACTGTCAGGATCCTTCATCTTTGGGGGAAGCTTCCTCTGAATGATGGCGTTATATTATTCTGTCAGTGCTACAGTCTCGTAATCTCACAATCTTCGCTTTCGTAACAGAATATCTTTTATGAATTTGACATAACTAGGCATTTGCTTCAATGCTTCTGCAAATAGAATGTTGATATACAGATTTTTGAAGATCTACAGGAATCGAGAAAATGCTTGTCTAGTTTACGTTTCTGAAGACGTTGTGGAAAAAGTGGTGGTGGAGTAAATCTTTCTCGACCATTTTCTTTTACCTCATTTCCTTCATATGTAGATCTACTTCATTGCTTTCTTTTGGAACATTCTCAGTAGATACCTTGACCCCAACATCTGTTTTTATTTCAGTACCGTTTTTCAAAGTGATGGCTTAGCATTGCCCATTCTCTCTGTTCCTTAGATTTGGATATGTGTTGCTAGGAAGGGTACCTTATGATCTGTAACTTTGAGCATTGGCCAGTTGTCCCATTTGATTCTCCAATGCCTTTATAGAAACTACTTGGCTTTGAAACACAACATAGTATGATGCTGCTTGTTTTTGATTTAATACTACTTGGGCTTGAAATATAGCATCATATTTGGCTTCTTGCTTTTTCATCTGGGTAAGCACTTCTGCTATTTCTAGTTCTTTTTCATACTTCTGGCCTTTATTCTGTTGTTGGAATCCTTGTGGTGGATTGTTCTTTTGCCTTGAAGAGTTGCTCCATGCGAAATTGGGATGATTCCTCCCACTTGGGTTATAGGTATTGGAATACAGATTGTTTCTTTGTCTGTTGAAAATACTGACATAGTTCACAATCTCATCATATTGGTTGTAAGATTCTGCCTCTAATGCTCCTTCATATAGTAAACTTGTGGATCCAGTATTAACTTGATGCTAAGAGTTTCCAGACATTTTCAAATCTGATCTAGCCCATTCACATCTATGTTGGCCCTTACTTCGTGGATTCATGCTATTTGATGGAATATGCTTCTCTCTGTTGGCCACAAGAAATTATCGTTAGCCATTTCTTCAATTAAGTCCCAAGTTTGATCTTCTCTTTTTGTCATTAATGCTCCTCCAGCAGCAGCATCTACTGTGGTTTTCATCCATCCAGAAAGCCCATTGTGGAAGGTTTGGACTTATAGACACTTTACAATTTCATGGTGAAGATATTTTCAGAGCAGTTCCTTATATCTTTCTCATGCTTCACAAAGGGATTCTGAGTCATGTTGCACAAAGGATGTGATGTCTTTGTTATTCTGGCTGGGGGAAAGTATTTTGCAAGGAATTTGGTGGCAATTATGATGGAACCTACTGGTAATGAATGGAGCCAAACCTTTGCTCTGCCTTTCAAGGAATATGGGAACACACGAAGACGCATTGCTTCTTCTACTGCTATGTTGTAATTGAATATGCCACAAACTTCTAGGAAGTTGCTGATGTGGGCTTTAGGATCTTCAGTTGCACTTTCCTCAAATGGAACAGATTGTTATATCATATGAATGCATGTTTTGATGTCACAAGCATTTACAGGTAAATGAGGAAGTACAATACATGATTTGAAGTCGTCAACCACCGAAATTGTTTTTCTCGAATGGTAATTGGTGGTGCTACCTCCAAAGGTTCAGGTTCTTGATTGTTCATGTTGATCAGTGCTTCTTGATCTTCTCGCCTTTTCCTTCTCAATTGTCTAATAGTTCTTTCAATTTCTGGGTCAAGGAAATGGATTTCAAAGCTTCTGCTTCTTCTCATGTAGTGTCTGAGAACCTTAAACATAAGGAAGTAAAAATAATAAGTGAAAATAAATTAGACACAAGTAAAGTTTCTAACCTCAAAATTAATAGTAAAAGATAAATAAGTCCCCGACAATGGCGCCAAAAACTTGATTGGTCAAATCACACACGTTACGCAAGTGCACGTTTCATTCAAGTATATATAAATGTATCGATCTAATGAGGCTATTAATTTATGAAGATAAATTTCTACAAGTATCTAATTGATTTGATTGTTGGTTAGATGGTGATTTTTATCTAAAACAAACAAGTAAATAAAACTATTATAGATTCCAAAAGGAATTAATGATATGAAAATTTCCAGGGTTGTGAATCCTACTAATATTCTTCTAAAGATGAGTTGATTAGCTTATGGTTGTGTGATATTCTAGTTTATTAACCTGGAAAATGACGATATGCGAAAGCCTCTTCCGATGATCAGATGCAAACACCCAAAGTAATCCAATTAACTATATTCCTATATTAATTAAGAAACTCTGAATTCATTAAGTTTAAGTTCCAATTATGGTTACCCACGCCCGACAAGTATATTCTTATCTTGGAAGGAAATCTCTACGATGAATGTGAGATAATGAGCTATTGAGTCTACGGCTAAACCTAAAATTCGTTTTCCAAGTTCATTTTAAGTTTACCTAATCAATGTTATTAGTGGCCAATTAACAAGAAGCATTAAGAACTAGACTCAATAAATAAACCAAAATATCACACAAGACATAAGAAAAGTCAACTTATTAAATCATTAATATTGGTTTTCATCACAACCCTAGACAACGTATTTAGTTACAATATATACCTAGGATTACTAAAGACATAAATAAATTAAACATCATGCAAAAAGTTGAAAACTAAAAAGTAAAAATTACTACAATGAAATAAAATGCTAGGGTTTCGAGATCCACTTTATTATTTCAAATCTAGAAATCTCTCTTATTACAATATATAAATTTGTATTATATTACTAACCAACTATATAGGCGGTATCCTGATTAAGTCATATTTTAATTAATTCCAACCGACCATAAAGGCGATATCCAATTAAGTCAGGTTAAAATTAATTTAATTAAGTCCAACCGACCATAAAGGCGATATCCAATTAAGTCAGGTTTTAAGATAATTTATATATTATAAAATAAGGGACCATAAAGGCGGTATCCAATTAAGTCATGTTAAAATTAATTTAATTAAGTCCAACCGACCATAAAGGCGATATCCAATTAAGGCAGGTTTTAAGATAATTTATATATTATAAAAAAAGGGAGATTAATCTAAAGTTATCATAATAGAAGTTTCACCTTTCACCCCTGCAGAAAGAAGTTACCTACTCATGCTTAAATAAAAACACACAAAATTTTATTACTAAAATAAAAAAGAAAATATAAAAAAGTTGAAAATAAGCAAACAATATACTCTCTTCTTAGTATTCTAGAGAAATTCCCCATAAGAAAGTATAAAGAATTCCTCTTATTTAGGCTGCTATTTATAGGCTCAAAAACAAGTGCACGTCGTGACGCGTAAAGTCTTATGCATCGCGGTGCGTGTTATAGTAAATGGCGACTAAATTATTGTGTCGGCGTCGCGACGCAAAGGGCTTGGGCATCACGATGCATGCTACAGTGATGATGCAATGATGATGTAAGTGATGATGCGTGTTAGCAGATGAATTATTAACTCAGCGTCGCGGCGCATGCTACAATGATGATATCATTGATGACCTGTGTCGGCAAATGAATTATTGCTTCCGTGTTGCGACGCGCAATATCCTCTGCGTCATGATGTGCTTAGGAAAATTCCTATTTTGCCCTTTTTGATTCGAATTTCTTCATTTTAGCCCCGATTTGATTCCAGTGAGTCCCGATATTTTATTTATCTACAAAATAAACACAAACACATCAAAATATTCATAAAACTCGAGAAACTATACAAAATATTAAGTAAAGGCGGTAAATATTGATATATTTTCCGCTCATAAACTCTTACGGGGATTGGTCTTGTGGTTAAGTTGCTTACCAGGTTTCCTAATAAGGATATCTTGATTTGATTTTTCAGAAATATTTTGAGCATGAACAAAAACAGCTTCAGAGGGTAGATGTTACTTTATCATTAGATTCCACAAATCTAAGCCTCTCTTATTCCAAAGGACACCTCTAGTACCGACATATGACTAAGCTTCCTATAGACATATGATAACATAGATAATTGCGATCATGTCTTATCAAGCCATTTTCTAAGGTATTGACTTCACCTTCTAAATTTTTATTTCTCTTCTTGTGAATAGCAATAATTATGAGGCTTTTCTCAAGTTTGGCTTAAGCTTCATTCCTATAAAGTTCAACCTCTCTAAGTTGTTTAGTGACATCAATATTGATCTTTTTGGTACCTAAACTTTCATTATATAAATCTGTATAACCTACATGAAGATGACGTTCATACTTCGAGTCACTACTCAGAGAATCCAGATTTAGCCTCAGTGTCAGCAGCCTCAATTGACTCCTCATTGGAATTCACATCACTAGTAAAACTCATGTGAGTGAAGATTTTTTCTGACTCGGAGTCATCAGAATCTTCCTCATCCTCTTCTTCCTCATCTGTGAGAGGCAATCACAATATTTCCCCTAGATTTAATGTACACATGACATTCAGATATGATATGTCTGACGCCCTGATGCTCATGACATTTAATGACTTAGGGTTTCCCTTCTCTATCCTATCTAGGCTCTTTTCTACCTATAATAAGACGATTGTTATTGTCTCAAGGTTTCTCAGTCATTTTCTTATCAGAAACATGATCACTTTTCTTAAGGTTATGAAATTTAACTCTCTTTACAAACATAGATACATTAGCCTTTGATAAGTGCATGAAAATATACTTTGAAACATCACTTATTCGAGTTTATTGTTAAGTATTTAGTAATATATTTTATATTTTATTATATAATTTTTATTATTATTTTAATTCAGAAAGTGTTTATTAATTATGATTGATTTAGTAATTTTCCCCTTATTATTTGTAGGAATTGG
Source organism: Zanthoxylum bungeanum (assembly GCA_019454045.1). Taxonomy (NCBI): domain Eukaryota; kingdom Viridiplantae; phylum Streptophyta; class Magnoliopsida; order Sapindales; family Rutaceae; genus Zanthoxylum; species Zanthoxylum bungeanum. The sequence goes on along the minus strand of SKCR01029066.1, from coordinate 127,532 downwards.
AAAATGATAACGAACTGGGCCTAAGTACAAAGCCACGTGAGGCAACTTAGTGGGCTGCACACAACGCAACAAACAAGAGAAGATATGTGTTGAGCTGTCTGTGCAAGAAGCAAGGGTTGTTTGCGCATGCATAGAGAAGAAAATAAAGAGCAGGCTGCTAGGGTTTTACGTGATTAAAAAGGTTGCGCATGTATAAAACAAGAAACAAAAGAGATGGCACAAAATGTTATTTAAACGTGAGAAAGAGAGATAGGGAAAGCACGTGAATAAACAAAAGCATTAGGGCAGTTGAGGGCGCATGCATTCAAAGAGAAGAGAGAGGGAGCAGAGATATAAACAACAAAGGAAGAGAGCTGTGACAAATGGTCTGCATGCGCACGTGAAGGGAGAGAAAATAAACAAAAAAAAGAAGAAGAAATGAGTGAGTGGCGCACTAGGGTGAGTGGCGCACTAGGGTTTTGAGACATAAATATAAAGAGAAGAGAGTCAGTGCGCGAAGGAGGAAGGCTGTATACATACAATAGAAGATAGGCTGCCACAAATAAACCCTAAGAATCAAAGAGTGCGCATATCTATATAATAAATGAGAATGGTGTTAGAGGAAATAGAGTGTATCCAACGGCTCTCTTTATGTGGCTTAATTGACGGCCCAGATCATTTCATTGGTAATTGGAGGAAAGAGAGTGAATTGATTGATGGAAATGGTCAAAATTTTCAAATTTTCAAATTAAAAAATAGAAAGTTAAAATAAAATCATTTAATTAAAAAATAAAATCATTTAATTCTGTAACACCGTGCCGTAGGCACGAGCCAAATACTGTAACACCGTACCGTAGGCACGGGCATCATTTAATTAAAAAATAAAATCATTTAATTTTGTAACACCGTGCTGTAGGCACTGGCAAAAACTAGTATATATATAAACAACAAGAGAGAGAATTAGGGGGAGACACAACGAAGACAAAAACCAGAGGAAAAGCTGCGCAAAATAATAACAGAAAATAAACAAAAGCAGTGCCCACAAAAGAATAAAAGAAAGTTCAGCAGAGAGCCCTAGAAATAGTGTGCGAGTTCAGAAAAGAAATATGAGTGCGAGGCCGGGATACAGAGCCGTGATGATTCAGAACGATAATTCTCTCCAATTTCAGGCTATTCTTATTTCTTTTACGGGAAACTAATCCCCTAGGCAAAGCTAAGGATGAACTTCTGTGTTTAAATTTCTTATATTTTTGTTTTTGATTCCTAAGAACCTTTTAACGTTTAATAAAATTAATGGTTGTTATTTTCTATTATCTTTCGATTATTTAATCCATAAATTATGTTTTGTCAATATCATATAGATCCACTAATGCTTCTTCTATGTGTGGTTTGCGAATTTAATTGTGACTGGTTAAAGTTGTTTTATGTGTTGGTTTTCTGCTGCAGTATTGCCTGAGGGTATATTTTCGACGTTAGATAACTTGTAACGATGATTTTTGTGTGCTGTTAATATAGAAAATATAATCATTAATTACCTTAGAATTTAATATGCGTAGAATTGAATATATTCCGGTTGTTGGTTTGGGATATGAAACCCTTAACTGAGTAGTAATAGGAATTAATAACTGAATATAGGAGTTTGATGCAAGAGAGATTCCCGACGCTTTGCTGCTTTTCTCTGCCGTTATCTTTCATTATCTTTTCATTATTTTATTTATCTTTACTTTAATTACCAATTTTATAGTTTTATTTATTAAGTTACCATTAACGTTTTTGTTTGAGTGTAGTTCCATTGTAACCATCTCTCTGAGGAATCGACACCCTAGCTATACTGCGATAACCGCAAGTTATTTTTGGGCGTAATCACTTAGGGTTTCCTTTCTCTATCCTATCTAGGCTTTTTTCTACCCATTATAAGATGATTGTTATTGTCTCAAGGTTTCTCAATCATTTTCTTATCAAAAATACGATCACTTTTCTTAAGGTTAAGAAATTTAACTCTCTTTACAAACATAGAAACATTAGCCTTTGAAAGAGAAGACATGAGGATTAAGTCTTCAATGGCAAATATTCTCAATTAGATGGAAATAATAAGGATTTAGGTTTTGGTATTATGTTTCCAATAACATGGTAAAGAGGCCATTGTTTTTTTTTAAAAAAAAATTATATGTAGGGTTTCTAATCCTTCAAAAAAAAACATTTAAAGCACATCCAAGAAAAAATATTGAGATGTTCGAATGTGGTGTCGAACATGTGACATATGTGAATTGATACGCAAAGCACATTCGAATGTGCTAAAGGTAGCAACATGCTTGTCAGCTCATTGGATGGGGACATTCGAACATTATATCGAATGTGGCACGCTCGTGTGCTTGGGTTGGGGACGTTCGAACGCTCTATCGCACATGACACGCGTGTAATTATGATATCTTCATTCAATATCTTCCAAAAACTATCTTAATACACCAAAGTCATCATGATTCATCACAACTCAATTGGACATAGTTTATTAAGGAATTTGCCAATTCAAAATAGATCCAATAATATGGAACTTCAATAGTTATTTACTCCATCATGCCGCCTATTCCCTAATCAAGATTGGATGAAAAGGCTATTGGTTATTGTACAATAGCACCCATTGACCTGTTTCATTTATTTATTTATTTATTTATTTATTTATTTTTGTATTCATATGCTTCATCTAGATTTCCATGTTAAAGTTTTTTGTGTTATTTATTTATTAAGAAATTTACATAGACAATCTCTTCTATTTCTCTGTATCTAACCTCATTCTCCATCTAAATTAATGTTCTGTGTTCTTGCTCCTATGCAAAATAACTATAACAATGGACAAATGTACATACAATGGACAAAGGAAAGAAAATTTTTTTAAAAAAAAAAAAAATTAAGGTGTTTGGTAGATATTCGTTAACAAAAATAGCTAAAATATCAGTGTTTATTAGTAAAAAAATCCGTATAACTAATCTCATATGATGATTAATAAGAAAAGATTTTTTTTGGTTTGGTAAAAGATATTTTGTGATAAAAATAATTTTCAAATCAAATTCTCTTGTTTCAGTCCACTATTTACATAAAATTAAAAAATTTTACAAAATTTATCACAAATATGAAATCATCATAATAAGAAATTTCGAACTATACAATAATACAAACTTTCCGGTCAAATTAACACAAGTTTCGCGGTACCAAACATTGTATAGTAAAATTTTTGTATGGTTAGAAGCACTGCCCTTGACTTTACCATTAATTGATTCAGATGAGATGTGGCTCTTAGATTTATTATTATATTCATTCACAAAGAATTCATGTACTGGTAACTTTAACGTCAAAGCTGTGTAGGACACAACAAGAATCAAATAGATGATTAATTAATGTTTTAATTATATGGCCTTTATTCAATTAAATCAATTTCTCCAAGAGATTAACATAAGACTGCCCATCGGGTTCAAAACTAAAATGCCGTCTAAATTCTCATCATTGAACATGGCATGCATAACCATTCATTAAAATTTTGCACAGAAGTTTAAAAGCTGGCCATTTATATTGAGCTATATAAATTACCGAGACTGGCCTTCTTTTGGCCAAAGCCTTGAAAGATGGCCGAAAAGAGCAAGTGTAAAGAAGATGAAGGAGATTCTTGTGTTCTCTCACAGTCACTGATGAAACTGAACCTGGGTTCTCCTAAAAAGAAACTTCTTGTTCTTAGTGTTGGAGGTTTACTCTGTCATAGGGTCTATTGTAATGAAAGGTCAAGAGCTCTAATTTTACGCAGTCCTGATGCAATTTCTGGAAGCTATGAAGGTGAAATGGTTTCTGTTTTCGTTACAGTGCTTTTGTTTTCGTTTTTTACCCTTTATCTGTTAATCGTGTCTATATTTTTAAAAAATGCGGATATCTGTCGCAGTTTATAAGAGGCCATACTGTACGGACTTCATGAAGTTTTGCCTGGCAAGATTTGAAGTTGGAATTTGGTCATCAGCCAGGGAGTTAATTCTCTCTCTCTGTCTTTTATAATGTACCTGTTTCATAAGACTGAGCCTTGTCTCAGCCTTGTCTCCTTTTATGTAATAAACAGGAGGAACATGAATGATGCCTTGGATTGTATAATGATAGCCTTGAGAAGCAAATTATTATTTGCTTGGGTAAGTAATGATGTTTTAAGCTCACATTTTTGTTAAATTTCCATGACAACTGACACTAATAATTATGAAATGACTATTATACAGGATCAAAGCGAGTGTACCAATTCTGGGTTTAATACCTTGGAGAATAAACACAAGCCAATTTTTCTCAAGGAGTTGGCAGTGATATGGGAAATTATGAAGCAATATTCTCCATCAAACACATTGTTAATCGATACTGATCCCTGCAAGGCCCTGCTGAATCCTGTAATATATTAACAAACTTCGCATTGCAGAACAGATCGATCAACTTAATTTCACGGAGAGTTTCTTATCCAATTTTTCTTATATTGCAGCCAAACACAGCAGTGTTTCCTAATGAATACAGAAAAAGCAACGTCAATGATAGTGCTTTAGGTGAATTCAGTATATATATATATATTCACATATAGGGTTAAATGAAATTTGTTTGTTGATCGAACTTTTGTGTCAGGTCCTCAGGGTGATCTGCGGCTCTTTTTGGATGGTCTGGCAAATGCAGATGATGTTATTTCTTATGTGAAAGAACACCCATTTGGACAGCCAGCAATCACACAAAAGCATCCTGACTGGTACTATTATTCGGAGATTGTCCGCAATAATATCAAGAACTAGTACACATTGTAAGTCAAAAATGCAAATTTGTCTTTAGGAAAGTTGAACAATCAGTACTTTCATCAAATAATAATGATCCTACAGCATTCCTGAAAAATTGAAAGCTGCAATTGTTTCTAATCCTAACATTGAGGCAGCAACTTTGGAACATAATGTTAATCAAACTAATTGTTACAACAAAAATGTAAATAAGATTTGTTCATTCACTTGTTATGTCAGCCACTCCAAGCCTCCAAATTATCAACCTGCAATTAAGAATAGTTGTTACATTGTAGCATTGTAATTTAAGCATTCTAGCTTGATCGTTCTAACAAGTAACGAGAAAACGTACTTTTACATATCTATTCACTGGGCAAAGACACATTGATATCAGGATATGGCCTCAGACTAGTTGTGGTTTCAGAGCCATTCCAACCTGCACTTTGAAAAGTTATAGAGTTTGGCGCTTGTTTATCATTTGTGACATTATCTACTCCAGCGTGGCTTTGTCCTGGTACTTGAGTTATAGCAGTCAAACAAGTCTCCACATCAGGGTTTGCTTGAGAAATAGGTCGTGCTGATGTTACTGCTTCTGGAGCACCTGCGGACATAGAAGGCATCATCTGCTCTCGATGGTGCTTCCTTTTATGCACTATGTACCCATTTGGCATGAAACTTCCTACCACAATCTACCGAATGAAGAGGACGACAAATGTAAGTCTTCACATGTGTAAACACCTAATTTATTCTCGTAAATAAAATTTGATCCTTGCATCCTTTCAACATAAAAGAAATACTTCTTTATTTGTTTAAATGTCTGTTTTTGAAGAAACAATTCCAAAAAAACATGATTGTTTGATACAAGAAAATAATTCACAAAATATTGGATTCATACCAGAAATTAGGAAGAAGTATTTGACTGCTACGGCAGTACTTGTTTGTTTAATTTCAAACATCTCAAGTAAAAAGGATCAAAGAACTTACCTGGATAGGGCTGGCAGCCATTAATAAACCAGCAACGCCACCGCCTATAACGCGCCCATCAGTTCCAGCCAACGAAACACTCAAACCACCAGTCCTACTTCTAACACCACCAGTATCAGAGACTGTGTATGAGCCAGATAATGTGATTATCTCAAAGCGACCCTGCAAAGAATATATAATGTAAAATTTTTCAAGACTATCACAATTGTAAAATTACATTAGATTACATAAAATGACATTATCTTTAGACGAAACAAGAACCAAGTGAATGGTCCCGGAACTTGTTAGAGTTAGCTTCGTAACTGGCAGTTGGAATTGAAAAGAATCCTATAGTTTACAGAACACGTATATCAGAGTTTATATGATAAGACAGTTTAACATCTTAGTTATTTTCCACAGGTAACATTTTTTGGGAAATTTGAATTCTATAACCCTTTAAAACATGACTATTTCAATTACTGATAATTTGAATACTGTAATTGCAACTGTCCTTGCAGAGAAGAAATTTATGCTTATATATATTATGAAAGGGCGCAATGACATTCTAATGCAAGCAAACAGACAATAAAAGGCAAAAAAACACGAAACGAAATTTCAGCAGCATCTGTTCTGTTCATAACACCTTAGGTTTAATATGATCATACCTCATATGTCAAAATACCACCAGAAGAGCCAGGTTGGCGAATAGTAACATTAGAAACAGCTCCATTGGCAGAAAGAATGCAAATTCCTCGAGGACCCTTTTGAGAAAATGAAAGAATCTTCCCTGCAACATCCTGCAAATAATAAAGTTAGGATCTCCAGTCCCCCATCATGTACTTTGAAGAAGATCCATAATCAGATTTATGAGATTTTTAACTTGTCACAGCTAATTAATTAATCAAGCTACATGAAATAGCAAACATATATAAGATGGCCAATTTATCATTAGTGCCGTAGATTTGTACATTACCTCCCCAGTATTAACTGTGACAACATGGGGGGTGAAGTCCCCTCCAGCCGTGTTCGCAAACAACTCCCCTGCACAGATCAAAGCCCAAATGTGATATATACATCATCAGATTAAAAAAAGTCTAAAGAAAATTGCTAACATTTGAAAAAGCTAATGCATGCAACTCCTCATCTTTTGCCAAATGCATTCAGATCATCACAAGAAACTCCTATTCCATTATTAGTATAAAAAATTTCCTCTATTTTTGTAACAGCCCAGCCAGGTTGTTATTGGGTTTTGTAACTCAAAACATATCTACTAGATTAGAGAAACTCATGACATATAAACTAGTCTAAAATCCTCCTCGCTAGCGACGTGGGATATTACCATCTTCTCACTTAACGACCTAGCATCCTAATGAGGTATTATCATAAACATATCCCTCCACACATCAGATCGTGAGTCACACTGCCCGTCATGATTTTGTTTTTGGGCTTAAAACCCAAAATACATGTACTAGATTAGGGAAACTCATGGCTTATAAATTAGTCTGAGATCCTCCTTGCTAGTCATGTGTCATATTACAGGTTACAAATATACAAATTGGAATTCTTCTATGCTATGTTGAAATTAACATCTCAAAAGGAACCATAAATCAACTAACTCTTTCAATTCTTCAAACATGCATGCATTTATCAACTAGCCACCTATGTGGTTGTTAAGACAATGAAAGACACAAATAAACAAGAAAAATGAAACTACTGTGCAAGTATAATACTATTTTATTTTCTTGTTATGTAACTTGAGTAGTATTTACACAACATAAAACAAAACTATCAAACCAAGTAAAATAATTTTTTCCTACATTTTCTTAGAAACCAAACAGAAATTAAATTACCTAAAGAAGCAAGAAGCTGCCAGTTACCAGAGCCAGGAGGCCTGCCACGACCCCTTTTTGAAGAAGAAGAAGAAAACTCAGGGGAATTAGGAGTCAAAGAAAATCCAGAAGGTGGTGATGACGTGGATGATATGACTGATGGGACCCTCAGGTTTCCATCAGAATCATACTTTCTTGGCCTCCCTCTCTTTTTCTTCCCAAACAAATCCACAGTACTGCCACCACTATTCCCTTGTGGTGCCGCCATTGTTGCCGCACCAAGATCATTATTCATTGCCTGTGGTGGCATAGGCTGCGGTAAAAACACGTTGCTGCTCACTGGTGGGGGTGAGTCAGTGTACGAGTCACCCCCTGGTGACCCAGATACTGTGCTCTCTTTTTCTTCCATTGAAGAGAAGATAGTGTTTTTGAAAATGTTATGCTTTTAAGTTTCTAGTAACAAAACAGAAGAGATTAAAGTGAATGTTTGAATAAATGGCGCCAGAAATAATTACTAAGGGCTTTTTGAAGTTTGGTATTTGGTGTTGGTGGTGACTGGTGAGGCGAGAAAATTTTATCAACGTCCCTCCATTAATGGAAAAGGGGAAAAAAAAAAAACACGAGACACTGTGAAGGGAAACACTGCTCTGTTTCTTGTCTCTTCACTCCGCACTCTTGATTAATACAATTACCATTTTGCCTTTAAAATACCCAACTTACCCTTGTATATTTAATAATTTAATCTCTTTTTATCATAATATATTTGTAATGGTAGAGCACAAACTCTTTTGTATGGTATTGTTGCATTTATTGGGGCTACATTGCATGTAGTGGGTAATCAAAAAATCAATTTGGTGAAGGTAAATTTTAATTTTTTTAATAGTGTTAGATATTTTTTATTTTAAAGGAGAAAGTCAAAATTATCTCATTAATAAATTAAATTTTTCATTAATTTATAAGATATATTTTAATATATTTTTGGATTGAACAGAGAGATTGTCTCGTTTCTTTCCATTATACTATTATTTTTTTCTTTCAACTAATACTATTATGTTATATAATAAATAACAATATGTTACATACTCTTTAGAAATATATAAACGTTTTTTCCCTCAAAATTAATATGAAAATTGAGTCTACATGAAACCTTTTTGTGTTTCAAGGGAAAAAAATGGCTTCATGTACTATAAAAAGAAAAAAAGAAAAAAAAACACTCAATTTTCATTGACAAGAAACCATTGACATAAGATAAATAATGATGAATATTTTAAATTATTTTTAAGATAATATTTTAAATTGTTTTTTAAAATACAAAACTAACAATATATTTTAAATTATTTTTTCCTTATGTGATTGTAAATCAATAAGAATAGCCCCAAAGTGCATGATCTGATGATTTTCAAATAGTTTTACTTAACTTGCTATCAGGGTTCAAATCTCGAGGATGTAAATGGATAGAAAAAAAATTAAATTTGAACTTTTTACATATCCTTGTTTTTTAAACAAATCAAGAAGAGTTTGAATGAGAGGCAATGATAAAAAAATTAAATTGGGATTAAAGGATCACAAAATCAGACGTCAGTTTAGTTTTTTTTTTTATTATTTACCATTTCGCTTAATCCTATTTTAGTCTTCTTATCATTTTCCTTAAATGAACGTGTGATTTTTTTTAAAAAAAGTTTAAGTTTAACAATTGGAAAATAAAAATTTCAGAATAATAACAAAAGGGTCCCAAGTGTAATTGATCATAAAAAGGTGAAGGGCAAGATGGGAAAATGAAAAGAGCTGTCTAGGTTAGTGTCAAAAGAAAGGAAGATGGGGGGGTTTAGAATTCCACAAGGCAACTTTTGTTTGGATTAAAATTGCAGTCAAACTCAAACCCTTGTGCTTCGCTGTTAAAGCTATAAACCCTCCATAAAATAATGCTTTCTTTATTTTATTTAAGGAAAAAAGTTTTCAAATCCTTAACTTGCGTTTCTCAACATAATTGGAGTCTGAATTTTAATTATTATTTTTCTCATTATAATAATTATCGTTTCTTTAAGTTCGTTGATTTGGGCACCTCCATTGATTTTGATATAATGGGACAACCCACCATAATCTCATAAGGCATTTACGCTGCTGCCACTATCCATGTGGTTAACCTAAATTAACCTACTTTTTGTTTTCATCACTCAAGGATTTTATTTTACGTTATGAATTATTCTCTCATTATTTTTCCTCTCTTTTTATATTTTTGATGACATATGACACATGACATATAATTCAAACTTAACCATTTAAATTTATTTTAGTAAAATGACACTAAACTATACTAGAGATTGCCATAATGACATTTTAGATTTGAAAATACAAATTTTAGTTCCTATAATTTTAGAAAGTACAAACTTTGATCCTTGCCATTAAATATTTTTTTTATTAAATGAGTCACTTTTCATCGAATTTTGAAATAAATTTTAATATATTTGGATAATTTTTGAAATATTCAAATTATTTAACACTAATTTGATATAAATGACTCAAAAGTAACGGAAAATATTTAACAAAGGAGAATAAATTTTGTATTTTTAAAACTGTAGGGGCCAAAGTGATATTGATAATCTGTATGGTAATTTGTCCAAAAAACATATATGTGTTCCAAAAGGAGTTGTATTACCACTTTTGAAAACATATGGGTCTTCGTGACCTTCTTACAAAATCATAGGGTGTTATTGTTATTTTTTCAATTTAAAATTAAATAATTACCATGACAATTTTTTTTTTCCCTTTAACATAAAATGATAAACTTAATTCTTACTTGACGTATGAGCATGTAAAAAATATCAAGAAATCTCTTAGGTCAATAAGAAAGGAATCAATAAAATTCAGGTACAAAATTGAGTATCAACGTGGGTGTTTTAACATTTCTTATTAATTATCATAAACAAGATTTAAACTCAAATAATCCCAAGGGATTGCCTCAGTGGTAAAGGCTTTGGGCTTGAATGGTTTGCTCCCTCTCAGGTTCAAGGTTCGAATCTCACTAGATGCATTTCCTTGGGGCCATGCCCCTGGTGTGAAAAGCCAGCGACTTACCCTAATCTGTGTTGGGAAACTTCTGAGGGCACGGGGCACAGGTCCCGGGGATTAGTCGAGGTGCGCGTAAGCTGGCCCGAACACCCCGGTTATCCAAACAAAAAAAAAAGATTTAAACTCAAATTTTTTATACCATCTCAAGAAATTTTATAATTGAACTAACAATCTCTTTAATGTGTGTTGATGGTGTTTTCAGGCACTATGATATTTAAAACAGCACGACAAGGGTAGAAGAGTAATTCCCTTCTTGGATGAGATCACTAACACCGACCCGACCCATAAAAAGCCAGCAGTAAGGGCCCAAGCGTTTTACAATAAAAGACCGACCACAACATGAAGATACCGAGCACTTGATGATCGGCAACCGAGCACAGGATCCAAGATGACCGGGCACTTATCAGGTCGACAGAAGCACTCCCAGTACAAAAGACTATAATGACCGACCACATGAAGACCGGGAGCCTGGCAGGATATGCTCCAGAAGATAAATTACCCTACTTTCATGGGAAAACTGAGGAGTCAGAGTCCTAGTAGGATAAAGGAAATAAAAGATAGATTTGATAAATGTTTCCTTGAGGGAACATGAGATTGTTTCAACTAGGAAACCTCATACTATAAGGAATCTGATTCTTTCACTATTATAAATAGAAGGGTAGAGTATGTGTAAAGGATCAGAATAAAACTTGTAAAAAAGAAGACAAGATTTACGAGTTTCGGTAATAAAAGTATAGTCCTGTTTGTGCCCGTGGACGTAGGTCGGACAAAAAATTCGCCGAACCACGTTAAATCTCCTTGTTTGATTGGCGCATTATCTACCTTCTGCTAAGTTTGCTTTTGGTCCCCCATAACCAAACAAATTCAATATTGAAGGAGGATTACCTCGGGAGTAATATTCTCATATTGCCTTGAGACCAAAATCCACCGTCAACAGTTGGCGCCGTCTGTGGGGAACTTTCAAAAAGCAACCCACGTAGTAAGACAATGGCAGATGGTGGAAATCATCAATCTTCAGAGAGTCCGGCAACAGACTGGATGAAAAAGATGGAAGAAAACATGAAATCCATGATAGATCGGCTGGAGAGAATGAAAGGAACGAACAACGAGAGACCCGAAGGCGAAACCAGTCGAAGAAGAGGTGAGAAAGCAGAAGGGAAAAGGGTGGTAGATACCAGCGAGGATGATGGGCCCAGGAGGAGGGGCCCCTACGGGATAAAATCCGTGGTTGTAGAAAAAGATTCACAAACAGAGGACACATGGGAAGAGGAGGAAAGATAACGAAGAGGACAATCATCTGATCCCTCCTATGATAGCCTCCACGACTCCCGAAGAGAAGGCAGGGAATATAGCGAGGATATGCGAGAATTTCAAACCATGAGGAACGCGCACCCGGGGCATAGGACGCACAGAGAGGCACAAAAGACGACATGGCGGCACGACCAGTGAGATAAAGTCTTGGTTAAAAAAGGAGATGACCAAATGGGGGGTAGGCCTCAAGGCTGACGCAAGTGATGCCCGGGACGGTGAGGAAGAATCTCCCATCGCGGAAAAATAAGGTCGGTAAAATTCCCAAAGCGATTCAACATGCCGACCATGGCACCCTACAAAGGCCACTCTGACCCGAAATCGCACATCGAAAGCTTTGTCTTGTTGATGGAAGTCCAGGGAGTAGTAGGAGATGCCATCTGCAAAGTGTTCCCCCTAACTTTAGGTGGACCCGCCATCCTATGGTACAGAAGCCTGGCCCCGGGGAGCATCGGAGGCTTCACACAACTTAAGAAGTCGTTCATTCGACACTTTAAAGGGGCATGCGTCCCCAAAAAGACGATTGGAGAATTGAGACTTATGAAGCAAGGAGATGACGAGCCCCTGAAAATTTTTATTGAAAGATACCACAACATGGTACTGGAAGTCGGGGGATATGAGTCCCTAGAAGCCCTAGAAAGCTTAAAGGGAGCCCTAAAGGTCGGGAAGTTATAGACTCATCTAAGAATCCAGGACACGCCAGATTATGCCACCGCTCTAGAGGTAGCCCGGAAGTTCGTCTTGGTAGAAAGCGAAGAAAGGATCTCCCGAAGGGGGACGGCCATTCGGGAAAGAACAGCAAGAACAGATGCCGCCCGACGACCGGACAGGGAATTCAAAAGATTCAATCCGAAACCCAAAGAATTCAAGCCGATACCTCGAAGAGATCAGGAAAGAGGGGTCACGACCCAGGTGAATCATGTAGTCCGAGAAGAAACATATGTTCCCCTGAGCAAGCCACCAGGTCAAATCATCATGGAGATACAGGAAAAAGGCCTCTTGATAGAACCCGACCTCAGGAGATTCCCCCCCAGATAAAAGGAACCAGAAGTCTTACTGCATACATCATAACCTGAGGGGGCACACAACGGACGAATGCAAAGATCTGCGGGAACAGATGGATGACCTAACCCGAAAGTGGTATCTAAATAGTTACATCGACCATGAAACCATGGCAGCCAGACAGAGGGCACGAAACCGACAGGTGAACATCATCACAGGGGGAAGTACGCTGGCCGGGGACTCTAACTGGTCAAGAAAGAACTATAGCTGAACTCAAGGGGCAGAGGTGCTAGGAACAGAAAGGCCCCCGACACTACAGGGGGGTCGGTCGGTGCCCATAATGTTCACCGACGAGGATGCACGAGGGGTAAGTTTCCCCCATGATGATGTGCTGATAATCAAAGCTACAATCAACGGCACAGAGGTGGATAGAATCCCGGTAGACCCCGGAAGCGCGGTGGACATAATATCCAAGGAAGCTTTAGAAAGCCTGGGAGTAGAATACGTAACCCTAACTAACGACGACACCCCCTATATGGTTTTGGAGGCTCAACGGTCATCCCGCTGGGAAGAATACAACTGGCAACAACCATCGAAACTCAGCCCAGAACCCGGACAGTTATGGTAAACTTCACCGTGGTGGACTGCCTGAGCAGTTACCAAGTCATTGTCGGCCGACCTTTTATGATGAAAACAAAGGCTGCAATGTCCTGTTACTACTTGAAACTGAAATTTCCTACCCGGGAAGGGATCAGAATCATATGCGGAAGTCAGAAGATAGCCCGTAGTTGTTTCGCCACTCTCTCACGAGAAACCCTCTGCATCGAAGGAAGCACCAGGAAGAGGCAAATGGGGAAGACGAGGAAAATCCAAGGCAGGACCCGGGCCCTCGCTCGGATAAAGTTGCCCAGCTAGAGGCAGCTGAAGAATTAGAAGAAGTCAACCTGTTCGGACCGAATAAAAGCATAAAGATAGGGGGAACTTGGACGAGATCCTAAAAAAGGGTCTGCTGGAATGCCTACGGGAGTACCCCGACATCTTCGCATGGGGACATAATGACATGCCCGGGATTGATCCAAAGTTTATCAGTCACCGCTTGGCAGTAAACCCGGCACACAAACCGGTTAAACAGAAAAGAAGAATCTTTAACCAAGAACGGTGCAGAGCAGTGGCGTCCGAAGTGGAAAAACTGTTAAAAGCAGGCTTCATCAGAGAAGTCAAGTACCCAGAATGGGTTTCGAACGTGGTATTGGTAAAGAAAGCAAACGGGAAGTGGAGGATGTGCGTGGACTTCACCAACCTTAACAAGGCATGCCCGAATGACAGCTTCCCACTGCCAAACGTAGATCAGCTGGTGGATACAACAGCCTGCAAGGGACTGCTGAGCTTTATGGACGCCTTCTCAGGATACAACCAGGTCAAGATGCACCCTGCTGAGAGGAGGAGAAAACAACTTTTGTCACCGATCAGGGGCTTTACTGTTATAAAGTAATGCCATTTGGATTTAAAAACGTAGGAGCCACCTTTCAGGACTTCAATCAGAGATCAACAATTTTCAAACCACTCATCGGCACAACAATGCTGGTGTATGTTGACGATATGATAACAATGTCTGAGGCGCCAGGGTGCCACATGACCGACCTGAAGAAAACCTTTGAGTTATTGAGGAAATGTCATTTAAAACTCAACCCAGAAAAGTGCGCCTTCGGGGTGGCCTCCAGAAGTTTTTAGGCTACATGGTGAGCTCCAGGGGCATAGAAGCAAATCCACAAAAGATACAAGCCGTACTGGACTTGAAATCTCCCAGGACGGTGAAGAAGTTCAAAGTCTAACCGGCAGGTTAGCCGCGCTTAACCGATTCATCTCCCGAGCAACCGACAAATGCCACCCTTTCTTCAAAGCCATCAAGAAAGCCCAAAAGGGGATCGACTGGACTCCGGAGTGCGAGGAGGCCTTCCAACAACTGAAACAATATCTAGCACAACCCCCGCTCCTAGCAAAACCTCTCCCAGGAGAGACATTATACTTGTATTTGGCTGTTTCAAAACACGCAGTAAGTTCGGTGCTGGTGCAAGAGGCCGACCGAATCCAAAAACTTGTATACTATGTCAGCAAAGCCCTGTTGGACACAGAAACACGTATCCCGTACATGAACTAGTCGCCCTATCTTTGATCACCGCAGCTCGGAAATTGCGGCCTTACTTCCAAGCCCACCCTATCAAAGTTTACACCGACCACCCCTTGCGACAGATCTTACAAAAACCAGAGGCCTCGGGAAGGTCGATGAAGTGGTCGGTGGAGTTAAGCGAGCAAGACATCTCCTACCTTCCGAGGGTAGCAATGAAAGGACAGGCTTTGGCAGATGTTTTTGCAGAATTCACCGAACCCCAGATCTTGACGGTATGGGAAGACAAGTGGGAGATGTCAGTAGACGGGTCTGTCAGCTCACAGGGCGGCGGAGCCGGGATCGTGTTAAAAAATAACAAGGGGGAATAAGTATTGTTTGCCTTAAGGTTCGCCTTCGAAACCACGAACAATGAGGCAGAGTACGAAGCAATCTTGGCCGGATTAAGGCTATGCACAGTAGTGGGAGTCCACAACGTGGTGGTAAGGAGTGACTCTCATCTAGCCATTCAACAACTAAAGGGAGAATTTCAGGCCAGGGAGCCGACCATGATAGCTTACTTAGCCGAAGTAAAAAAGATGATGGAGAAAATGGGGAACGTACGCTTCGAACAAATCGGACGAGAAGACAACTGTGAAGCAGACTCCCTGGCCCGGCTCGCATCCTCAATGAAGACCGAGGATCCCAGAACAATCCCCCTAATCTGCCTCCGAGAAAAGAGCGTAGGAGAACTCGAAGTAGGAACCCTGGATAAAGAAGATGAAACTTCATGACTACAACCGATCAGAAAATATTTGGAAACAGGAGAGACACCCGAGGACAGAAAGGAAGCCAGAAAACTAAAATTCAAAAGCACAAAGTTTTCCTTAATCGAATAGGTACTCTACCGAAGAGGCTACACCGTACCCCTCCTGATATGCTTGGCGAAAGAGGAAGCAGATTATGTGCTCAGAGGATCCACGCAGGCATCTGCGGAAGTCACACCGGAGGAGATCAATCGCCTTTAAAGCCTTAGACAATGATTTTACTGGCCGACCATGCATCAGGACAGTGTGAGGGTAGCTCAAAATGTGAAGGTTGTCAGAAAAATGCCAACATCCACTATCAACCCCAAACACCGGCAGAACAATTAACCACTCTGTCCAGCCCCTGGCCGTTCGCACAGTGGGGGCTAGATATCATAGGGCCAATGCCAAAAGGGCGAGGGCAGGCGAAATATGCAATCGTGGCCATAGACTATTTCAAAAAATGGGCAGAGGCCGAGCCGCTATCCACCATCACGGAGAAAAAGGCCACAAATTTGTAAGAAGAACATAATCTGCAGGTTCGGAATCCCTCGGGCGATCATCACCGACAACGGGAAACAATTCGATAGCAAAGGATTCAGGAAGCTCTGCGAAGACCTCCAGATCGCTTTAAAATTTGCCTCGCCAGCCCATCCCAAGTCAAACGGACAGGTTGAGGCAAAAACAAGACCATCAAGGCAAACCTTAAAGCTCGGCTCGGATCATGCAAAGGCTTATGGTCGAAGAATTACCAGAAGTGCTATGGGCACATCGGACGACCTACAAAGATTCCACAGGGGAAACACCATTTTCCCTATCATACGGATGCGAGGCCGTCATTCCAGCAGAAATCGGGGTAGCAACTCACAGGGTCCGCCACTTTGGGGATGAGTAGAACGAAGAACTTATCAAAAAATCACATCGACCTGATCGAGGAAAGGAGAGAGAAATCAGCTATGAAAGCAGCAGTCTACCAACAAAGAATGGCCCGCTTCTACAACAGAAGAGTTCGGACCAGCTCCTTCCTCCCGGGCGACTTAGTATTGAGAATGGTCACCTTAAACACCCGGCGACCAGAGGAGGGCTCGCTAGGTGCCAAATGGGAAGGCCATACAAAATCACAGAGGTGGTAAGGTCGGGGCTTACTTCTTGGAACAGCTGGACGACATAAGATTAAAAAATCCATGGAACGCCGAGATGTTGAGAAAATAATTCAGTAAACTCTCCCTTCCTCCTCCTCTTCTTTGGCAGCAACCCAATAAAGGACAGAAGTTCAAATACAAAGTCTCTCTCAAAATGACCCACAAAGAGTTGTAAGAAGGGCAGTATGTCCCCGAATATAAATAAAAACTTTCTTTTTT
This sequence comes from Zanthoxylum bungeanum, assembly GCA_019454045.1. Lineage (NCBI taxonomy): Eukaryota > Viridiplantae > Streptophyta > Magnoliopsida > Sapindales > Rutaceae > Zanthoxylum > Zanthoxylum bungeanum. The sequence continues at coordinate 110,336 of SKCR01029066.1, read as the reverse complement.
CACCCGCTCTTCTAAAAAATAATTTTGCAAAACCATATTCAAAAAACCACGGGGACATACTCAATACAACGATCCAAAGCCAAAAGCACAAAACCCGTAACTACCCGACCATGGCCACCACCATAAGAAGCACAAAGTCACACCAGAATCGTTCGACTCCATACAAGCATTAGACAGCAGGGACGAAGGTGAATCAGAGTATAGATCCGTGAGAAGCATAACACGGGGAGGGATGATACCCCCGTGGCGATTGCTTGTTCCAGTATTACCGAACATAGGAGGAATATGCCCTTAATGTTTCAAACAGCTCGGGGCTGGATCTTATTCCGCCGAGGCCGTCCGGTTCGGGGTCGGGTTACGTCCCACCGAGTCATGCACATTGGTCTGGGGATGGGACATTCCCCCAGAACCAAGTATCTCTCTTGGCTCGGGGTCCTCAGGGACATACTCGATGCATAGGATCCGTGAGAAGCATATCACAGGGAGGGATGATACCCCCGTGGCGATTGCTTACTCCAGTGTTACCGAACATAAGGAGGAACATGCCCTTAATGTGTCGAGTACTCTTTTGATCCTCACTTACCCGATGTAATGGATCCGTGGGAAAGCATAGCACGGGGGATGATGATGCCCCCGTGACGATTGCTAGCTCCAGTGATTTCGGACCTAAGGAGGAATATACCCTTAGTATCTCGGACACTCTTTGATCCATTCATCATTTGGATCTAAGAGAGGCGCAGCACGGGGATGCGTTGTGCCCCTGTAGCGTGTGCCTACTCCAGCGTGGTAAGGAGGAGCCCTCGTACAATACACAGGCTCCACAGTGACCCGACGTATAGAGGATGTGCCTTTACCATTCAAACGCTCTACTTGATCCAAATCCTGGTTCGCCGGGACACTGAATTGAAAGATTCAGAATTGTGTTTTTGAAACCTCGGATAGGACGCTTTTTAAGGAATCCGTGCTGTTGTTTATGCTTGTGAAAAAGTTTTGCTTTGGGACAAGTGCTAAGTCACCCCCACATTTTGATTTTATCTTCGAAAGTTTTGTTTTTTTTTTTCGTCGGTCTGACAAAGGGACGCCCAAGTCAGACTCGACAGGGTTTCAAAGATGGATATACTTCCCATCTGAATAAATCCAAGGATTAACCAGTGCTCGGAGCTGGATTCGTTCCGCCGAGGCCACTTGATTATTCAGCTCGGGGCTGGATTACGTTCCGCCGAGGCCATTCAGTTATTCGGTTCGGGGCTGGATTACGTTCCGCCGAGGCCATTCAGTTATTCGGCTCGGGGCTGGATTTCATTCCGCCAAGGCCACTTGGTTATACAGCTCGGGGTCGGGATACGTCCCACCGAGTCGGTATTTTTTAAAACTGGGGACGTAACATTCCCCCCCGGAGCCAAGTGTTTCTTACTACTCGGGGTCGAATTACGTCCCTCTAGCTCATATTGTCCTCATGGAGAGGTCTCAAATGTTCGAAAAGAAACATGAAGAACGAAATAAAAAAAAAAAAAAAAAAGCACATATATATATATATTAAAAAAAAAGATATGAAGTGTTATTACAAAAAAAAAAGTGTACACAGGGCCCCGTCCGGGTTACCCCTTCGTTAATCAGCCCGCGCAGGGGTAGGAAGTTCTTCCTCGGCTGGCTCAGACGATGGAAGGATCAGCTCGGTCTCAAAAACGGGAACAACAGCTTCAACCTCGGCGACACGGGAGGCCTTTACTTCAAGAATGGGAGATGGAATCTCAGGGTAGCCCTTGCCAGGTGCAGGAGCCTCAAGTCGGCTTTCTTGGGAAACCTGGGAGACCGGGGCAACAGAAATCGGGTCGGGATCCATCACCTCCTCGTAAGAAGGGGGAGCCACTTCTGGAACTCCTCCTCAGATATTTCCCCTTTACAGAAACGGATGGCTGCATGGACTGGCCCCATATCTAGGTCGGGCAGCACCATTGGTATGATTTCAGCACAATCACCGACCCTTCAAGACGAATGGAGTCCCTCTCGGCCTCCCACTCGAGCTCCTTGTCCCTGAGCTCGGCACGGGCCCGTCCCAGTTCCTCCTCTTTGGCCCGCAGCTTATACTCCACACTGCCCACTTCCACCTTGAGGATCCCAATCTCAGCCCGGGCATCCACCAAACTTGCTCTAGCTTCCTCATCATTCTTGCGCTCCAGAGTAGCAGCAGCTTTAAGAGCTTTGTTTGTTTTAACAGCATCGACCGCAGCTAGCTCATGATCCCTATTCCTCTCCTCAGCACTAGCCAGCTTGGCCTCCACTTCAGAAAGACGATTCTGAAGCCTTTGTGCCTGGCCGCCTTCAGACAAGAGACTTGTGAACAGATCCTTATTTTTGGCCGCCAAATAATTCGCCTGCCGAGAAGAAAAAGAAATCAGTTTCAAACTAAGTCTGAAAGACACCTCGGATGTAAAAGAGAAGAAAAAGAAATAACCTGAGCCAACTGGGAGCACAACTTTGCGACTACCTCCTCGGGTGAAAGGTCCTCAAACCTCGGAATCTTCTCAGGAGGTACAGCCCCGGCCAGCTCATTGAAAGCCGGTACCAAGTGGGAAGTAGCCTCCCTAATATTCTTCCCAAGGTCATCAACTCCGAGAACCAAAACACCTTTCAATTTCTTGGAAGGACCCTCATGCCGAACTGGAGTCTCTCTGCTCGGAGCCTCCTCCTCCTCCAATTCCCGCCTCAATTGGGTATCCACGGCTCCAAACCGATGTTTCCTCCTCCTGGAGGGTCTTGGAGGGCTAGCAGGACGGGTGGCACCCATTGTGGGCACCCGAGGAGATGAAGATAGACCCTGAGAGCTCGGCTGTTCTACTTCAACGGCCACCTTTCTATCCTCGGAAGATTCAGATCGTTTCCGAGAAGCACCAGCTCCACCTGGGCTAGGTTCTTCGCGGCACCGGTCAACCGCTCGAGGTACTTTGGTCTCTTCGACATACCTACAAAAAGCAAAGACAAAAACAAAGGTTCAGGACCAAAAGCATACAAAAAAAAAAAAGAAGGAGAAGACAACATCAAAAAGGGGAGTTGGTTAGAAAATCAACAAGCATCTACCTATCCGACCCGAGACTTTAGGAGGAACGGTCCGAACAAGTCCCGACTCAAAAAATGCCGCATCATTTACCAACTCCCTCCAATGAGCGGCATACCGCCGAGCCCAGAATACCCGCTTCCGGACCTGATGGGAAACTTTGGGAGCATCCCTCCAACATGCTAGGAAGAATAGAAGAAAAGGGGTAAGAAACCAAACATAAAAAAAACTAAGGGAAGAAAAGCTAAAGGTTAATCTCCTAACCTCCCGCCCTAAAAATGTCCGGGACCAAGATCTCCCCTTCATCCGACCTCAGGGTCCGTCCCCAATCTCCAGTGGCCCAGAACCAAAGATCCTTGAAATTCTTATTGGAGTCAGGGAGTTTTTGGACGACGTTTGACGAACTGTCATAAGCAGAAAGGTAGTACCAACCGTGGTGAGTCTTCGGGTTGGCCTTCAACCGATATAACCTCTTCACTTCTTCAAAAGAGGGTTCGCCAAGCCCCGCCCGATGCCAAGCTACGTACAACCCGGCCGAAATCCTCCAACTGTTTAGACTCAGTTGACAGGGGGCGATCTCCATCTCGGCCAGCATCCAGGAAAAATAGGGTTGAATTGGCTACCGGAGCCCGTATTCGAAAAAAGCTGGAAGAAGGGCCACGGAACCCTCGTCAGGCTGACTGGCACGATCACATGGAAGAGGGACCTCAAGAGCAATGTCTATCAGGATGTCATATCGTTGCCGAAGCAGTGCCAGATTATCCTCGGTTATCTTAGAAGGCCGAACCATATCTAAAGTCGAGCCGTCAAAGTCACCGGGCTCCGGATCATTCCGAGGAACCCTTTGATGGTAAGAGTCTTGTTCGATCTCAGAAGGCGTGGGGGTAGTATCAAGGTCTTCCACGCTGGGTGCTCCCGAGCCGGAGGAAAGCTCTTCAGCAATAGGGGCCAAAGGTTTAGCAGGGTTCTCAAAGAGAGAACTGTCATTAGACATCCTAGACGTCCGAAAAACAAAAAAGAAGGGGGAAGTCAGTCTATAGCTAAAACTCTATAACTGCTCAGGAATTCCGAGAAAGCTAAGCAGGTGGGTTCTAAAATGCCCTAACAAAATTCGACAAAGCCCTAAGTCACTCCCTAGCAGCATCAAAGCTAACAAAGGATTCACAACACACAAAAAGAGGAGAGGTCGTTCAGAAAACTTACTTGATTTTTTCAGAAAGACTGAAGATTGCACAGCACGGTTTGCTCATCCCCTAAATTCGCAGGTCACAACGGAGAAAGAAGAAAAGTGCACGGCTGAAAGGAACTCCGGGAATACTGAGTCAAGTGAGTCACGATTGAAACATTCACTGGAAAGAGAGAAAGATTTGCCAAAAAGACTGCACAATGAAAGCCCCGTCTCTTTATAGTCATGAGTGGGATGCCCATGGCCGTTGGATCGGGAAAAGAAACCCGGATGGACGCCAAGTGTCAACTGCAAAAGAGGTCTGCCAAATTCAAACGAACGGTTGAGATCAGCACACCGTAAAAACGCCTCTACACGGTCGATTCACTTCCTTTTTGGCGGGAATCCGACAGATGATTGACAAATGTCGAAATTAGGAAAAACCCTAAAGGTGATTTGATGGGCATTTAAACAGACGTGACTGTTGCGCGTCTCAAGAAGAGGTACTCGAAAAGAGGTGACGAAAAATTCGAATCAACTCCGGATCGACCACCAGCAGAGTAACCAGCACACCATCTTTGTATAGTTCCCGGCACCAACTCGCATACTCGTTGGAACCGAGAACTCGGGGACAGATGTTGATGGTGTTTTCAGGCACTATGATATTTAAAACAGCACGACAAGGGTAGAAGAGTAATTCCCTTCTTGGATGAGATCACTAACACCGACCCGACCCATAAAAAGCCAGCAGTAAGGGCCCAAGCGTTTTACAATAAAAGACCGACCACAACATGAAGATACCGAGCACTTGATGATCGGCAACCGAGCACACGATCCAAGATGACCGGGCACTTATCAGGTCGACAGAAGCACTCCCAGTACAAAAGACTATCATGACCGACCACATGAAGACCGGGAGCCTGGCAGGATATGCTCCAGAAGATAAGTTACCTTACTTTCATGGGAAAACTGAGGAGTCAGAGTCCTAGTAGGATAAATGAAATAAAAGATAGATTTGATAAAGGTTTCCTTGAGGGAACAGGAGATTGTTTCAACTAGGAAACCTCATACTAAGAGGAATCTGATTCCTTCACTATCATAAATAGAAGGGTATAGTATGTGTAAAGGATCATAATAAAACTTGTAAAAAAGAAGACAAGATTTACGAGTTTCGGTAATAAAAGTATAGTCCTGTTTGTGCCCGTGGACGTAGGTCGGACAAAAAATCCGCCGAACCACGTTAAATCTCATTGTTTGATTGGCGCATTATCTACCTTCTGCTAAGTTTGCTTTTGGTCCCCCATAACCAAACAAATTCACTATTGAAGTAGGATTACCTCGGGAGTAATATTCTCATATTGTCCTGAGACCAAAATCCACCGTCAACAATATGTGAATATTTTTTAAAGAAGCATTTAACAAAAATAATAATAATAATAATATTTTAAATTAATCATTTTAACTTTTATTTTCCACGTATCAGTTTTAATTTTCTTCGAAATTAAAATGGAAGGATACTCCATTAGATTTTGAAAAAAAAAAATCAAAACGGAGGGAAACGGCGCCCGAATCAAAATTTGCATTGAAAATCTATTAAATATTTTACAAAATTAAGAAATAAAGAATGTAGAAAAATCCAAATATTAACTCTGTAAAAAGCAACAGTGAATAAAAGCTGTCGGTAAGACCGTTGACGGCCCTGACCAAACACGCAATCTTTTCCTAATTAATCAAAAAAAAAAAAAGGTAGCGATTTTATGTGACGATTTTCACTGATCCACACAATACTAATCATTTTGACCGTTCATAATTTGATCTCCAATCACCATCCAACGGTGAGGACAGAGATTCTATGGCCCACGAAACTACATGGCCAATGGTGAGGACAGAGAATCAATGAATGTATCCATTATTAGATCATAAGCGATCATAAAAATGATACGACAACGTTTGGTTGCTGTCCTCTTCTTATAAAAATACCTAGATTTCAGGGACTGACTGAGAGATTGTTGAATGTTGAATTGATTAGTTGATTACTGACCAACAATCCCCGATTTCGCTTTGCTGCTGCACTTGACAAGAAATACAAATAAGAAAGTTCCATTATTGTAGGCTTGAAATTAGATATTATTTTCCCAAAACAAATTGTCTATACGGGTCAATTAGTCAAAATATTTTCTTAATGGTGTTTTCAGGCATTAAGATATTTAAAGCAGCGCGGCGAGGACAGAAGGGTAATTCCTACCATTAGGAGAAATCGTTAAGGCCGACCCGACCACCTTAATGATCCAAGCACCTTACGGTTTCAGACCAACCACGCAGATATATACCGAGCACTTTGTGACCGGCTACCGATCACTTGGGGTCAGATAGCCGGGCACTATCAGGTCGACAGCATCATTCTCAGCATAAAGGATTGCCGTGACCGACCTCATAAAAACCGACCAGATGGCGAGACACGCTCAAGATGACGACACCCTATTCTTGCAGATAAGATAAACAAATCATCATACTCCCACAATGAAATGAAGTCAGAATACAACAAGGAATGAGAAAAGAGAAAGCAACGTTGGATTAGAAATCCTCACAAGAAGAGAAGACTAAGTTCAAACTAGGAATTCTTATACAAATAGGAGTATGATTTATGTACTATTATAAATAGGAGGGCAGAGTATGTGTAATGGGATCATGAAAAAAATTTGCGATCAGAATCATCAAGCTCTGACTTGTAAACACAAAAAAGAGCTGAGAAGCCTGTTTGAGTAATAAAAATATCATCCCGTTTGTGCCCGTGGACGTAGGTCGGATCCAAATCCACCGAACCACGTTAAATCTCTTTGTCGATTGGCGTATTATTTGTCTTCTGCTAAGTTTGCTTTTGGTTTCCCCCATAACCAAACAAATTCACTATTGAAGGAGGATTACCTCGGGAGTGATATTCCCATATTGCCCTGAGACCAAAATCCACCGTCAACATATTTAATTAAATTCTCTGTGAAAACTGAAATTTTAGATTTTTCAATTTAATTAGTAAGGAAAGAGCAAAAATTGCTGGATTTATATATATATATATATAATTTGTAGATATTGAATGTTTTCAAAAAAAAAAAAAAATTGTAGCTAGCTAAGTGGAGGTTTTTCTTTTTTTTTTTTTAGTTTGATTCTTTTATGTTGGTAGTTGTGGTGGTAGATTTTTGTGGTTAGTTTTTACTATTTAAGATGATTATTTTGAGACAATGGCAAAGCTAGAATTTTTTTTTTTTTTTTAAGGTTGAAGTCCGAGATTTAGGGCAAAGCTAGAAATTTTTTTTAAGGTTGAAGTACGAGATTTATCTCAATGATAAATATTTTTAAATGATGTTTCATTGATAAATAAGAAAATACACAAGTTATAAGAAACGATTTAAATACAATTAGACACTATTGAAATTTTAAACAACAATGTTTCAGGAGTTCAATTCTTCTATTATAGAATTTGAATTAATAATTTCTATAAGTTCTCTTTGATTGTATATAAACATACAATCAGAGACGACTTAATGACATTTGGAACGTTAGACAAATTTTTTTAATGAGACATTTTTATATTCAACCACATAAACTATCAAAAAAATATAAAATAGCTCAAATTCATTCCATTTTTATTCATATTTTGTATTCCAGATATAGTCAAGAAGATCATTTATAAAAATAAAAGCAAGAAAAAAAACCTTACAAGTTATAATGGAACCCTTATATAAGTTCGGTATATTTGTTAAATTGACATGCTTAAAAAATGGTTATTTACTCTCAAGTATAAGAATGTCGAAGTAATAAAATAACCCGGTAAGTCCGGGATCGATCCACACGGAATAGATTTAATAGGATAAAATAATAATTTGAGTGAAAAGAAAAAGATTGAGTTGTTTGCAGTGATTGAAAATTTATAAATTGGACTGCAACAATAAAATAAAATATTAGGATTAGGAAATCCATTTTTAATATTTCAAATTTAGAAATCTCACTTTTTATAATATATATAAATTGTCATTATTATCCAATTAATTTATTTCAGAAATTAATTATGTCAAAACATATAAAATCAATCATAAAGGCGGTGATAACTTTGTCAATAATTAATCATGATTTAAATTAAGTATTAATCATTAGATTATAATTTATATATTATAATATAAGTGAGACTAATCTATATTTTCATATTAAAAACTTCACCATTTACCCCAATAATATGAAATTAGTTACTCATGATTTTAATAAAAACACACTTAATTTTATTACTAAAATTAAAAGAAATTACAAGAAAGCTTTAAAAAAATAAACACACAAGAACTAGAACTCCATAAATTTTCAGAGAAAACTATGGAATCCGGGCTGAGGAAAATGAGTTGCAGAGCACCTCTATTTATAAAAATTTTGCAAACTTTCTCCACCATAACACACTTTGAATTTTTTTTTTTTATCAATTTCGGTCTTGAAAATTTCAGAACTAGAAACACTTGTCAACAACAAAGTTGTAGATCTTTGAGTCTTCTTTCATATGGAACTAAAATCACTTCAATCTGATATCAGAATACAAAGTTATGGCTAAAATACAAAAATTACGCAAGATTGTAATTTCTGAATTTATAACACTATTAGAACGCCTTTTCAAGTTTTTGGCCTCCAAAATCCAAATGTCATGTCCATTTGTCTAGACATGCATCCAAAATATTATTTCACCTACATAAGAAATACAAATCATAATAAAACATAAATTTAATTATTATTTTATGAATATGCTAAATTAAGGGGATTAATGAAACTATAAGTATAAAATAATTAATTTTTCTTTTAATAAATATACATTTTTTAATGTTGGTCATAAATCTAATTCAATTATCAAAGAACCATTACTCCAGCAAGTAAAACTCAACTATAATTTATGATATTAACTTAACTTAGAAAGGGAAAATTAAATTATTTTTCCTTAAAAAGATTAAAGAATTAAAGACGAGTTAAAAGAGGTAGGAGATAATAATTACTTCGCTTATTAATTATGCCTACAAATTTAGGGTTTTCTACAATACAAATGTAACTTAAAGAATAAATTTTAAGATAATCATTAATAAGAGTTTTATTAAGAAGATATCTAAAAAAAATATTGCCTTCATAAAATATGGGGTTCTAGACAGATAATGTTGGTCAAAAAAAGAGATTTCTTAACAGAAAAATTAATTATCAAGAATCGGGATATTAAGAATTCTTAACAAATTTTTATAACAGATTGTTTATTTTTCAAGAATTTTTGACAGATTTTATATATCAAGAATTCTTGACAGAAAATATATGTCATAAAAAATATATCATAAACACATGATATATTTTTTTCTATGAAGAGTTCTTGATGAGAAACAAATATATTGTTATTTTTAATAATTTTTTTTTTAATATTATATGTTCATCAATGTTATTGATCTCATCTAAATATAATATAACAAAAATAATATAAACAAATCGTTTATATAACAATCTATTAAAAAAAAAACAGAAAAAAAAAGAAAATTCAGGACTAAAGTAACAATAAACCTAATTATGTAGCAATCATAAATGATACAAAGCTACCAATGCAGATAAATTGAAACTCTCAAGGGTGCGATCGAAATGCCTCACAAGTGACCCTCTACAGATCCTCGATCACCCAATAGATCAAAAACACATAGTGACGTCAAAAATGAAACTACCATATTAACTTGAATAAAGGGCAGCAAATAACAAATACAATTTTTTTTTTTTTTTTTTTTTAATAAAAATCTAATCCTGAATTCTCAATTGGTTTAAATAACAATTTTATAGCTTCATTAATGTCAAAAGAGCAGCCAAATAAAACCAAAATGTTGTGGGAAACTAATAGCTAGTACCTACAAATCAAAACAATCAGTCATACAAACATGCTCCAAGTAGAGAGAGAGCAAAATATACATGCACTTGGTAAGAAAAATAATAATTATGAACTAGGGGCATAGAAATTGCTAACCAGAAAGACCAATGACAAAAATCTAATACAATTACCAACGACATTCAAACTTTGCAAAAATAAAAGGAAATTCAGTCTGCATTAATGCAAGTAGAAAAAGACTCTAAATTTTGGAAGTAATTTACTATTCACCTATCATTTGAATACGTATCCAGAAAAATACATGCAGAAAATATGTGTCACTACATACCCTTAAAGTTCTTTGTAACATTTAACTGGACCACAGATTTCATCAATGGCCTTTAACTCTTGGCTCGGCAGGCATAGACAAGTCCTTTGTGAACTGAGAAAATATATTAGCCTTTCTTTGAAGCCTCAACAAGATCAAGAATCTCATACTCAACGTTCTCCTAAGCATTAGCTTTCACTGCTGCCAGGTACAGTGCAGTCGCATATTTTCTGAGAAAATAAAAACCAATTCAAAGTGATGTTTGAAATAAAAACTATTTTATAGAACAAATTAAGACCAAATGAGCTTATCATTTACCTTAATTTTGTGCTGCTCCTGCACCGACGAAGCTGAAAAATATTTCGACCACAATGAGAAAAAAAACACATGCCATAAATTAGACAGCATATCTAACAAGTGTACTTAATGTTGTGATTAAACACACGAATAGAGGTGATTGGAGAGAAAACTCTTCTTTTATATTACAAACAAAGAATTACAAAGCTTACAACCCTAAGCTTAACAAAAAACTCTCACACACCACTTTACTCTCTATTACTCTCACGTTTGGGATTATGGGATGATGAATACAATGGTTTATGGCTCAATTTATAGTGCCCAAACCGCGTGAACAGTGCCACGCGGTTTGACACTTGCTGGCAACACATACACACACAGCTTGCACTTGCTGTTCACAGCTTCTCTTCAAACTTTCGGTGGGTTTTGGCTTTTATTGCATGAAGTCTTCATGCACTTTGAAGCTGTCTGCAACAAATCTCCCATTCGGTGAAGATTTCCCCAAAATCTGAGCCGACCATCAATCATCCAAAACAGATCCTCCAAAGGATCCTCTCCTGGCTGCATCTGTATGACTGCCTACGTACCCTGAGTTGGGATCAAGCCAATCGTAGTTCTCTGTATCTCCCCACTCTGACTATGTGGAGAGTTTTGTCATCCCGGCTATGGCACGACAGATTTCAAGCTTCTCATTTGGTAAAATCTTTGTGAACATATCGGCACCGTTGTCGTCGGTGTGAATTTTCCTGAGTTCTATCAGCCTTGAGCTCAGGACGTCCCGTATCCAGTGATACCTCACATCGATATGTTTTGACCTCGAATAAAATGTGGAATTTTTACCGAGATATATAGCACTTTGGCTATCGCAGTACAAAGTGTACTTCTCCTGCTTATAAACCCAATTCCTGGACGAATGTCTTCATCCACAACAATTCCTTGCAAGCTTCTGTCATTGCAATGAATTCTGCCTCTGTTGTAGAAAGTGCAACACACCTCTGCAACCTCGACTGCCATGCCACAGCTCCTCATGAGAGAGTAATCAGATACCCCGAAGTAGATTTTCGGGTATCCACATCTCCTGCCATATCTGAATCGGTGTAGCCTATCAACACTAGTTCACTGCTTCCAAAACATAATCTCATCTTGGATGTGCCTCGTAGATACCGCATGATCCATTTGATGGCATTCTAGTGTTCCCGTCCTGGGTTTGACATAAACCGGCTGACCAATCCAACTGCGTGTGCTAAGTCTGGCCTCGTGCACACCATGGCATACATAAGACTTCCCACTGCTGAGGTGTATGGAACCTGTTTTATTTCCTCATTCTCTGTCTCAGTAGAGGGACTCTGTTGTGTACTCAATCTAAAGTGAGTAGCAAGAGGAGTGTTAACCGCTTTAGCCTTGTCCATCTGGAATCTCTAAAGTACCTTTTCGATGTACTCCTCATGTGACAAGTATAATCTTCTGGCTTTCCGATCACGATCGATCCTGATGCCAAGAATCTGTTTAGCTGGCCCCAAGTCTTTCATCTCAAAAGAATTACTCAGTTGCTGCTTCAAATTATCAATCCTCGATTGATTTCGGCCAACTATCAACATATCATCTAAGTATAGCAGTAAGATGATAAAGTCATCGTCAGAAAATTTCTGAACGAAAACACAATGGTCTGAAGTGGTCTTCTTGTATCCCTGCTCCCCCATAACTGACTCAAACTTCACGTACCACTGTCTCGGTGCCTGTTTCAAACCGTAGAGGCTTTTCCTGAGTCTGCACATATAGTCCTCTTTCCCGCTGACTCTGAAGCCTTCTGGTTGCTCCACGTAAATTTCTTCTTCCAGATCTCCGTGAAGAAATGCGGTCTTGACATCCATATGCTCAACTTCCAGGTCGAGGCTTGCTGCTAAGCTGAGTACCACTCTGATGGATGACATCTTCACAACTGGAGAGAAGATTTCATCGAAGTCAATGCCTTTCCTCTGATTGAATCCCTTGACGACTAATCTGGCTTTGTACCGGGGTTGTGAAATGTTCTCATGTTGCTTCACCCTGTACACCCATTTTTTCTTCAAAGCCATTTTGCCTCTTGGCAATTTCACCAACTCAAAAGTGTGATTGTCATGCAAAGATTTCATCTCATCTTGCATGGCTTCCTCCCACTTTTCTTTGTCATCTGTTTCCACAGCCTCCTGGTAGCTCTCGGGTTCTCCCCCGTCAGTATGCACCACATACTCATATGCAAAGTATTTGGTTGAAGGTCGCCTCTCTCTGTTAGACCTTCTCTGTGGAACTGTTGGTGTAGCTTCTGGTACTGGTGGTTGATCATGATCATCATCTCTGGGAGCTTCTTCACCTGTACCCTCCTGTCTGGGAACCTCATCTTCAACTCGTACTGGCACCGGTGTGTGAGGTTCTGGATTCACATCTCTGTATTGCTGGGGCATTGTCTTCATCTCCTTTCTGATATCTTCAATGGTCTGGTCTTCAACAAAGAAAACATCTCGGCTCCTGACGATCTTCTTTTCAACAGGATCATACAATTTGTAGCCGAAATCATCATGACCATAGCCTATAAAGACACACTGTCGCATCTTTGCATCAAGCTTGGATCTCTCGTCCTTTGGGATGTGTACATAAGCTTTGCACCCAAAGACATGCAAGTGTTCGTATGACACTTCCTTACCTGTCCAAGCTTGGTTAGGAACATTACCTTTCAGTACGACTGCTGGGGACATGTTCAAAACATGTATTGCTGTATTGAGTGCCTCCCCCCAAAATGTCTTCGGCAGCTTGGCTTGTGACAGCAAGCTTCTGATCCTTTCGCACAAGGTTCTGTTCATCCTCTCAGCTAGGCCATTCAGTTGAGGTGTCTTCGGAGGTGTCGTTTGATGTCGGATTCCTTGCATCTTGCAGTACTGATCAAACGGACCTATGTATTCTCCACCGTTGTCTGTTCTGATGCATTTGAGTTTCTTGCCGGTTTCTCTCTCCACCAGAGCATGAAACTCCTTGAACACTCCCAGCACTTGATCTTTTCTCTTCAAGGTGTATGCCCAGATCTTCCTTGAATGATCATCAATGAATGTCACAAAATAAAGTGACCCTCCAAGTGTTCGTGTCTGCATCGGACCGCATACATCTGAATGTATGAGGTCAAGTACCTCCAGTTTCCGTTGAGGCGGGGAACTCTGGAAGGACACTCTGTTCTGCTTTCCAGCCATACAGTGTTCACACTTCCGTAAGTGTGAGTTCTTCAATTCGGGAAGAATATTTCGCTTGCGTAGTATCTCCATCCCCGTTTGACTCATGTGACCGAGCTTTTTGTGCCATAGCTCGGCTGCCTCATTACTGTTAACTGTATTTATGCTACTATTGGAAATCTTAGCATGCATCAAATACAGGGTTGAATCTTTCTTACCTCGTGCCACCACCATTGATTCTTTAGTGAGCTTCCAACATCCGTCACTAAAGGTGCTGCAGAAACCTTCATCATCCAGCTTGCCTGTTGAGATCAGGTTTAACCGGATGTCTGGGATGTGCTTGACTCCCTTCAACACTAGCCTTGTCCCGTTGTCTGTTTCAAGGCAGATGTCTCCAATACCGACGGCTTTGGACTGTCCGTCATTCCCCATCCTTATAGCACCGTAATCTCCTGGTGTGTAAGATGAAAAGAAGTCTCTGTGAGATGTGGCGTGTATGGATGCGCCACTATCTATCACCCAACTGGTCTTGTGGCTGGCAAGATTCACAACATCTTCTTCGTATATTATACAAAATTCTTTGGAGGTCTTTTCGGTGGTAGTAGCAACTCTTTCTTGGTTAGAGTCACCATCTCTCCTAGACTGCTCGTTCTTCAACTTGTAACAGTCCTTCTTTATATGGCCTTTCTTTTTACAATGATAGCACTCAATATCTCTAATTTTAGATTTACCTCGGTTTTTGTCTGATCTCCCTGGGCCTCAGCTTTTACTCCTCCCCATTCTGGTGTTCTTTTCTGTCACTAGAGCTTCTGAGGTTGAGGTTGATGCTGACTCATGCATTCTCGTCCTCTTTTCTTCCTCGAAGATCCTGGTTTTCGCATCTCTATAGTGACTTTCCCATATGCGGCTGAATTTATCACCGTAGATCTGAACGTTTCCCAAGATTCTGGTAACGTATTAAGGAGTATTAAGCCGTTTACCTCATCACCGAAGTCTATGCCCAATCCAGACAATTCCTTCATTGTGCCGAGGAAATCGTTGATGTGGTCCGCCGCAGCTGTACTTTCCTGGTATTTCAAACCCATCATTTCTTGATGTAGTACAGTTTGTTGTTTCCAGTCTTTGCTCAGAAAAGCTCCTCCAGCTTTCCCCATAAGACACGTGCATTTGTTTCTTCACTAACATGGTTGACGATACTATCGTCGATCCATTGACGAATAATACTGCATGTTTTCTGGTGAAGATTAGCCCACTTCTCATCGGTCATTCCTCCTAGTTTCTGCTCCAGAAATATCGATCCATCATAGTCCTTCACATACAGAAGGTCTTTCATCCTTCCTCTCCATGTGAAATAATTGGCACTGGTTAATAAAACCATTTTTCCGTTGCCCCCTTCCATTACAAAAAATTCTAAGCAGAATTTCAAAAAACGGACCTCACTGTTGCGTCCGAAATGGTCGAAAATGGTGGAAATGACACTTCATTTGTCAAAATCCGACACAGAGACCAAATTACAAATTCTAGAAATTACAGGGGTCAAAGTGCAATTTCCAAAAGTTCAGGGACCAAAGTACAATTACGAAAAAGTTCAGGGACTAAAATGAAATTTCTAAAAATACAGGGGTCAAAATGTAAATTCCAAAAAGTTCAGGGACCTATCTGAAATTTACCCGGAAATTGCTGACGTGGCAATTCTGCTGACGTGGCAGACACGTGGCACTGACGTGGCGCTGACTGGATGCACACGTGGCTGCTGACTGGTCTGCTGATGTGGGCTGCTGACTGGGCAGGTTTCGCTGACGTGGCGCTGACTGTGCGCTGACTGGACGACACGTGGCGGCTGACGTGGTCGTCTTCAACATCAAGCGGCGCGTGCGGCGCGTTGATGCGCGTGGGTTGCCTTCTGTTTGGCGCGTGCGGCGTCTCTGGACCTCCGATTGATCACCGGAAAATACCACCGTGCTCGTCTCGCCGTGAAAAGTCCGATGGTATGCTCAAAATCGATTTTTGACAACTTTCGTCAGAATCGACTTTCCGAATCGAACCTCTGTTACTGAGTTTCGGGATCCCTCCGATTAACCTTAGCTACTGATACCACTTGTTGTGATTAAACACAGACGAATAGAGGTGATTGGAGAGAAAACTCTTCTTTTATATTACAAACAAAGAATTACAAAGCTTACAACCCTAAGCTTAACAAAAAACTCTCACACCACTTTACTCTCTATTACTCTCACGTTTGGGATTCTGGGATGATGAATACAATGGTTTATGGCTCAATTTATAGTGCCCAAACCGCGTGAACAGTGCCACGCGGTTTGGCACTTGCTGGCAACACATACACACACAGCTTGCACTTGCTGTTCACAGCTTCTCTTCAAACTTTCGGTGGGTTTTGGCTTTTACTGCATGAAGTCTTCATGCACTTTGAAGCTGTCTGCAACACTTAATTCAAAGTGATGTTTGGTCACTGAGAAAATAAATTACTCATCTACAAGAATATTTTAGCAGCCCATGAAAATGAAACAAAAAATGGAAAAATAAATAAAATAAATTTAAGCTCACGGTGAAAACTAAGAAAATGCTTTGTTTTGTGTGATGCGATTATTACCTGCGGGTGAAGAGTGGATCGCTGCGAATTAGATCTGAGAATCTTGTTGAAGACATAGAGGCTCGATCTGTTGTGATAAAACACACAAAATAGAAGAGATGTGGGATAAAATTCTTCTTTATTATACACTGTTAGAAATTGTTGTTAATTGGAAATTATTTGGTGTTGTTAAATAACAACAATTAGTAATAATTTCATGTTGGAAATTATTAAGTAACAACAAGAGTTGTTAAGTAACAACAATTAGTAAAATGTTAAATGGGGAACATATGGTACACCCATGATGGTAACATTTTTGGAAGGGTTAGAGAAAGTCATTATGCATCCAAATACATGTTATTACATAGTAATCAATGCATGTGATTAAATAGTAATCAAGGATTAATAGTAATCCATGCATGTGAGCTAATAGTGACTTGGTTTCCCTTCTATAAATAAGACCATTTGCTTATTGAGTTAAGCAATCAATTAAGTTTGATTAAGAGGTCTCTACAAGTTTAAAGGTATGCAATTATGTTGTGATTAACTTAGATTTATTTCAATTAGTTTGTAAATAAATCTAGGACTAGTAATACATGTATGGTTAGATCCTAAGAGGAAAAACATGTAAATATATTAGGGATTATGTTTCCTAACATTGGTATCAGAGCTTAAATGCATGTATTCTAGTTAGATTATACAAAAATTGCATGAACATGTATGAAAAATGTTGAAAATGCTTATGTTTTCTGTTTTACAAAATTGATTTTCTTTCAACTTTGGGCCGTAATAACTCTCTGTAGAAAATTTATAATCGCATGTTCAAAAATGTTTTGAAAAATAGGTCATGAGATCTTCAATTTGGTCTATCATTTGATTAATTTGGATTAAAATTGAGAAAGATATAGACCCTAGAAGTTGGCTAGACGAATCTGTTTTTACCCAGAAAAATACTCCCAGAAGAGCCGTACTACATGTCATCCGGTATTTATAAAATCAGACGACAAGTCGTCCGATTTGTGTACGACAAGTCATACGTTTAGAGCTCAAAGGGACGACATGTCATCCATCTATCACTCAACCGACAAGTCGGTTCCACTTATAAATGACAACCGACATGTCATACAGTCACGGAACACGCGGACGACATGTCTTCTGCCCATGTAACTCGGCCGAGACTGGCCGGCGCGTGAGAGCGCGTGAGGGCGAGTAGGATCCCGTGGCCGGCATGTGGAGGCGCGTGAGACACTCCTGAGGCGCGTGTATGGCGCGTGAAGTTTGTGTCGGCCCGTGTAGGTCATGTCTGTATCGGTAATTCCGATCCGTCGTGATTATATGTCTAATCCTTTTTGTAAAATATTCTAATCGGCCATGATAAATTTGTTTTATCATATAAACTTTGTGTTTATAATAAATATCTTTGAATGTTTATTTTAGTCAATGTAACTTTGTGTTTCATTGTATTTAATTTTCCTTGTATTTGTTGCATAAAAATCATGGCGATTATTCGAAGAGTTGCAAAAATGATTACGACACCCACAGACAGGGAGATGATATCAGACATGTTGTTGAATATGGATAAATATCGAATGAGTGAAAGCGATGATATGATTTCGCATATCATCACTTTCAATAACATGTTACATGAGTCTATCTGGGCAGGTAATTGGATAGGACAGCCAAATAGATTAAGATTACTGAGAAACACTCTCCCTAAGATATGGCAAAAACAATTTACTTGTATTTGAATATTAGTAAAACGTGAGGAAAAACATGTTCCTTATAATAAAGCCATTAAAATGTTAGCGGTTCAGTATCTCCGGCATAAAGCAAATAATACAATTTTTCCTTTGATGTCTCGGAAACGTTGTAAGGATCCTAAATTTGCTATAGGTTTTCCATGGCTGTCCAAGATCAATTACTAGTTACCTAAAGAGTTTGAGGATTCGTATCCCAAAACATATATGAGTTGGGACTCTACAATTGGGAAAATTATTATTGTAAAATATTAATTTTTTCATGTTATTTCTGTGTGTTATTTCACGACATGTAAATATTGTATTTATATGTGTGGATGTTTTAATGTTGAATTTAATTTATGTAATTAAATCAATGAGTGTCATGTACATTAATTGTCACATGATTAAGAGGTTTTAAAAATTTATGTAATTTTTTAGAGAATGATTTTACATGAGTGATTATGTTGATAATATTTCTACATTGGGTAATTGGATGATGATTAGACACATAGTGGCCTTTTGAATCTAACCCCATTGAAGAATTTTATTAAACATAATTCGTTTCATGATAAAATAAATAAAAGTATTAACAATTGTGCATGAATGTCTGTAGAAACTTTGTGTTTTTTAATGGCTTCCGCAACAAAGAACATTATCGCTGAACTCAACAAGGGTGAGAAACTGAATGGCGATAATTATGAATTTTGGAGCATGAAAATCCAATATGTGCTAGAAGAACAAGAGGTTATTGAAACTTTGAAAATGAGCATGGATGAACCTGAACAGGGCACTACGGCCCAACACAGGTGAGACCGAGAGGCTTATAAGGCCTGAAAGAAAAAGAATTGAATTTCCCGCATTACGTTGCTACATAGTATGGATAATGACCTAATGAAAGAGTTCATGAAATATGACATGGCTAAGGACATGTGGTCCACACTAGCTGAAAAGTTTGGTAGTACATCAATAACCAAACTCAGGTCACTGGCAATCAAGTTTGACACATACAAGAAACGCCCTGAGTTTACTATGTCAAAACACTTGAGGCAAATGTCAAACATGATTACTGAACTGGCAGATACTGGACATGTTCTTACAGATGAACAGAAAGTCCAAGCGGTCATTCGTTCTCTTCCAAATAACTGGGAGCATATGAAGATGCATTTGACCCACAATGAGAGCATCAAAACCTTTGATGATGCTAAACGTCACCTTGAATTAGAAAGCGACCGACTCGCGGCCGCTAAGTCAAATACTGAAGTGTATATGACAGAAACTAGCAAACCTGGGGGTTTCAAGAAGAAAAGAAAATTTCATTGTGGTGGGTTCCAGTTCGGAAAAGAACAAAATTCTTCCAAGCCAGAAAAGAAACAGAAAACCAATCAACATGGGAAAAGAAAAATGTCATACCAAAAAGAAAAACATGGCAAAGGTTAAATATTTTAACTGTGGTAAGAAATGTCATTTTGCTCGTGACTGCACTGAGCCTAAAAAGGTGAATAACTTTCGTGCATATTTAAATGAAATATGTGTTTCAAGTTCAATCTTTCTAACTGAATCTAATCCTTTGTGGACTGTAGACTCATGAGCCACAGATCATGTAGCGAAGGATAAAGATGCATTCGTGGAATTTCGATGAATTTCACCTGGGGTGAAGTGGATATATGTTGGAAACAACTCACGGGTTGAAGTCAAAGGAATAGGAACATGCAAGTTAGTCATGCATGGTGGAAAAACTTTACTACCACAAGATGTATTGTTTACTCCACAAATTCGTCGAAATTTAGTTTTTGTGTTGGTTTTGGTTAATTTAGGTTTCAATTTGAACTTCCATAAATTTGGTGTTGATTTTTACTTAGGTACAATACACTATGGTTCTGGTTATTTTCTTGATGGTTTTATTGTATTGAATGTTGAGTGTTTCAATCACAATTCTAGTTTTTCGTTTGTTACTTCAACTGTCAATAATGATGGTGATGTAATTATGTGGCATGCTAGACTTGGCCACATTGGCCAGCAAAGAATGAACAGATTAGCCAAAGAAGGCTTTCTGGGAAATATTGAGAAGGTAGAATTGTCAACCTGTGAATATTGCTTGGCTGGAAAAACTACGAGAAAACCATTTGGAAAAGGGACTATAGCAGAATTTCCATTACAATTAATCCATTCATATATCTGTGGTCTAATGAATGTCAGAGCAAAGCATGGAGCATCTTATTTCATCACATTCATAGATGATTTTACACGCTTTAGTTATGTCTATTTGATTGCTCATAAATCTGAAGCATTAGAATGTTTCAAGAAATTTATGAATTTAACAGAAAATCATTTGGACAAGAAAATTAAAGCATTACACACTGACCGTGGTCATGAGTACTTATCTGATCAGTTCAGAGAATTATGTGATGAAAAAGGAATTAGTCGTCAGTTGACTACTCCTGCTACTCCTCAACAAAATGGTGTTGCGGAAAGAAGAAATAGAACTCTTCTTGAGATGGTTAGGTCTATGATGGCACAGGAAAATTTTCCTATAACCTATTGGGGTGATGCATTATTAACTGCCACATATGTACTTAACCGAGTGCCATCAAAATCTGTATCCACCACACCATATGAGTTATGGACAGGTCGTAAACCAGATATTCACTTTCTAAAACCGTGGGGTTGTGCGACCTATGTTCATGTGCGTTCTCATGAACATGGAAAGTTAGGCCCAAGAGGAAAAAAATGTATCTTTATAAGATATTCTGAACAATAAAAAAGGCATGTTTGCATAGGTGAACATGAAAGTGGAGGCGTGACAGAATTTGAATCACGAGATATCACATTTTTAGAAAATGATTTTCCTAACATTTTTGGAAGGGTTAGAGAAAGTCATTATGCATCCAAATACATGTGATTACATAGTAATCAATGCATGTGATTAAATAGTAATCAAGATTAATAGTAATCCATGCATGTGAGCTAATAATGACTTGTTTCCCTTTTATAAATAAGACCATTTGCTTATTGAGTTAAACAATCAATTAAGTTTGATTAAGAGGTCTCTACAAGTTTAAATGTATGCAATTGTGTTGTGATTAACTTAGATTTATTTCAATTAGTTTGTAATAAATTTAGGACTAGTAATACATGTATGGTTAGATCCTAAGGGGACAAACATGTAAATATATTAGGGATTATGTTTCCTAACATACACAAACAAAGAATTACAAAGCTTACAAATCCAAGCTTTACAAAAAAACTCTCAACCCTCTTTACTCTATATTATTCTCACTTCTGAGATGCTTAACAATGGTTTGGGAGCTCATTTTTATAGTGCCCAAGACGCGTGAACAGTGTCACACACCTTGGACACGTTTTGCGAACTTTGCATGCAAGTTGGCAGAGGTTTCTTTCTTCTTTCGGCTCATTTCTCTTCAACTTTCGGTGCTTGTGCATGCCAACTGCACTTGTTGCATGCAGATGACTTCAACAAATCCCCCTCGGTGAAGATTTTCCCCAAAATTTGAGCCGACCATCAATCATCCAAATTCGGATCCTCAAAAGGATCCACCTCTGGCTGCATCTGAATGACTGCCTACGTACCCTGAGTTGGGATCAAGCCAATCGTAGTTCTCTGAATCTCCCCACTCTGACTATGTGAAGAGTTTTGTCATCCCAGCTATGGCACTACAGATTCAAGCTTCTCATTCGGTAAAACGTTCGTGAACATATCGGCACTGTTGTCATCGGTGAGAATTTTCATGAGTTTTAACAGCCTTGAGCTCAGGACGTCCCGTATCTAGTGATACCTCACATCGATATGTTTTGACCTCGAGTGAAATATGGAATTTTTACCGAGATAGATAGCACTCTGGCTATCACAGTACAAAGTGTACTTCTCCTGCTTAAAACCCAATTCCTGGATGAATGTCTTCATCCACAGCAATTCCTTGCAAGCTTCTATCATTGCAATGAATTCTGCCTCTGTTGTAGAAAGTGCAACACATCTCTGCAACCTAGACTACCATGCCACAGCTCCCCATAAGAGAGTAATCAGATACCCCGAAGTAGACTTTCGGGTATCCACATCTCTTGCCATATCTGAATCGGTGTAGCCCATCAACACTGGCTTTTCGCTTCCAAAACATAATCTCATCTTGGATGTGCCTCGAAGATACCGCATTATCCATTTGACAGCATTCCAGTGTTCTTTTCCTGGGTTTGACATAAACCGGCTGACCAATCCAACTGCGTGTGCTAAGTCTGGCCTCGTGCACACCATGGCATACATAAGACTTCCCACTACTGAGGTGTATGGAACCTGTTTCATTTCATCATTCCCTGTCTCAGTAGAGGGACTCTGTTGTGTACTCAATCTAAAGTGGGTAACAAGAGGAGTGCTAACCGCTTTAGCCTTGTCCATCTAGAATCTCTGAAGTACCTTCTCGATGTACTCCTCCTATGACAAGTATAATTTCCTGGCTTTTCGATCACGGTCGATCCTGATGCCAAGAATCTGTTTAACAGCCCCAAGTCTTTCATCTCAAAATACTTACTCAGTTGCTGCTTCAAATTATCAATCCTCGATTGATTTCGGCCAACTATCAACATATCATCTAAGTATAGCAGTAAGATGATAAAGTCATCGTCAGAAAATTTCTGAACGAAAACACAATGGTCTGAAGTGGTCTTCTTGTATCCCTGCTCCCCCATAAATGACTCAAACTTCACGTACCACTGTCTCGGTGCCTGTTTCAAACCGTAGAGGCTTTTCCTGAGTCTGCACACATAGTCCTCTTTCCGCTGACTCTGAAGCCTTCTGGTTGCTCCATGTAAATTTCTTCTTCCAGATCTCCGTGAAGAAATGCGGTCTTGACATCCATCTGCTCAACTTCCAGGTCGAGGCTTGCTGCTAAGCTGAGTACCACTCTGATGGATGACATCTTCACAACTGGAGAGAAGATTTCATCGAAGTCAATGCCTTTCCTCTGATTGAATCCCTTGACGACTAATCTGGCTTTGTACCAGGGTTGTGAAGTGTTCTCATGTTGCTTCACCCTGTACACCCATTTTTTCTTCAAAGCCCTTTTGCCTCTTGGCAATTTCACCAACTCAAAAGTGTGATTGTCATGCAAAGATTTCATCTCATCTTGCATGGCTTCCTCCCACTTTTCTTTGTCATCTGTTTCCACAGCCTCCTGGTAGCTCTCGGGTTCTCCCCCGTCAGTAAGCACCACATACTCATATGCAGAGTATTTGGTTGAAGGTCGCCTCTCTCTGTTAGACCTTCTCTGTGGAACTGTTGGTGTAGCTTCTGGTACTGGTGGTTGATGATCATCATCTCTGGGAGCTTCATCACCTGTACCCTCATGTCTGGGAACCTCATCTTCAACTTGTACTGGCACCGGTGTATGAGGTTCTGGATTCACATCTCTGTATTGCTGGGGCATTGTCTTAAATTCTTTTCTGATATCTTCTATGGTTTGGTCTTCGACGAAGACAACATCTCAACTTCTAACAATCTTTTTCTCCACTTGATCATACAGTTTGTAGCCGAAATCATCCTGACCATAGCCAATAAAGACAAATTGTCGCATCTTTGCATCAAGCTTGGATCTCTCGTCCTTTGGGATGTGTACAAAAGCTTTGCACCTAAAGATATGTAAGTGTTCATAAGACACTTCTTTACTTGTCCAGGCTTGGTTAGGAACATTACCTTTCAGTGCGACCGCTGGGGACATGTTCAATACATGTACTGCTGTGTTGAGTGCCTCCCCCCAAAATGTCTTCGGCAGCTTGGCTTGTGACAGCAAGCTTTTGACTCTTTCGCACAAAGTTCTGTTCATCCTCTCAGCTAGGCCATTCAGCTGAGGTGTCTTCGGAGGTGTCGTTTGATGTCAGATTCCTTACGTCTTGCAGTACTGATCAAACAGATCTCTGTATTCTCCACCGTTGTCTGTTATGATGCATTTGAGTTTCTTATCGGTTTCTCTCTCCACCAGGGCGTGAAACTCTTTGAACACTCTAAGCAATTGGTCTTTTCTCTTCAAGGTGTATGCCCAGATCTTCCTTGAATGATCATCAATGAATGTCACAAAATACAGTGACCCACCAAGTGTTCTCGTCTGCATCGGACCACATACATCTGAATGTATGAGGTCAAGTACCTCCGGTTTCCGTTGAGGTGGGGAGCTCTGGAAGGACACTCTGTTTTTCTTTCCAGCCACGCAGTGTTCACACTTCCGTAAGTGTGAGTTCTTCAACTCGGGAAGAACATTCCGCCTGCGTAGTATTTCCATCCCCGTTTGACTCATGTGACCGAGCTTTTTATGCCATAACTCGGCTGCCTCATTACTGTTAACTGTATTTATGCTACTATTGGAAATCTTAGCATGCATCAAATACAATGTTGAGTCTTTCTTACCTCATGCCACCACCATTGATCCTTTAGTGAGCTTACAGGTTCCATCACTAAAGGTGCTACAGAAACCTTCATCATCCAGTTTGCCTGTTGAGATCAGGTTTAACCGGATGTCTGGGATGTGCTTGAATCCCTTCAACACTAGCCTTGTCCCGTTGTTTGTTTCAAGGCATATATTGTTGGGTTTCTATTTTAGTCACAAGGTCGATTTCAAGCGATGAAACATGTGCGAATACAACAAAGAAGCATGGCGGAATCATACTACATTGAACGACTTTTGCAATGAGAGTAACAACAAAAATCTTCAAGCTTTGACTCCAAGAAGCTCACAGCAATCACCAATTTTTGTGCTCCATTTTAGGTCCTTCAAGCTCCAAGCTTGGTGTGCATTCCATGCTAATGGGTTTGTTTCCCTATCACCTATGGATGACTCTTCATGTGTGCTAGCACATTGGAATTTTGCCACAAAATTCCCTTATATGTTCCTTGTTGCTCTCAGCATTTTGCAAGAAAAGAAGAGAGAAGTGGCCCTTGGCCGAATGAGTTGGGAGAGAAGAGAGGAGTTGGTTTGTGTATTTTGGTTTTCCAAAAACTTAATACCAAAAATCAAATCCAAAAAGTTGTAAATGCCTTTCCAAAAGTCAACAAATTTTGGAGCCAAAATTTGGCAATTAATGCCTTCCAACAACTCACATCACTCATGAATAGTGATTGGTTGTCAATCACTCAAAGTGACAAGACATCCATCACTTGAATGACGAGTCATGTGACGCGTGATGTGACTTATGGGCCGCACTTGAATTCGAAATGCGAGTGGGCCCGCAAACATTCCCGGGCTCGGGTTTGCTAATTTCGAATTAATGAATTTTCCGTTGCGACGTAATTAAATCAAATTAATTAAATAATTTTGCCTAGTAAAATTACTATTCACGTCGCTGACGAATTAAATCTAAATTAACTCGTTTGCTCGAATAAAATCTAATTCCAAATTAACCGTTCTATCTCTTTAATTAATATTTTATCCCAGATAAAATATCTCCGTAATTAATCCTAGATTAATTTTCTCTCTATTACTAATTAATCCCAGATTACTAAAGTGCGAGTTATACATCATCGTGAATCTTCGGGAAGCGACCCATGAGATCCTTGGATATGTTGGCAGTAAATTCGGTCGTCGGACTATCCGAACACGTACGTACCTAGTACTACGTTTTTACCGATTTACAAGACATGATTGGCTTCTAGCAAAGTACCGTGCCTACCCAATTCTCCAGAAATATTCTTATAGGAATATATGATCTATATCAGGCGTAGTATACATAGTATTGCGTATTTCGATCCAGCATTGGATGTCATGTGCAAGGCCTATGGCTGGAATTGTGTCTGCCCCGTACGAAGCACATATCGGATCTCTGGTAACTAGTCTCTATAATCGGATAAACATGACATAGTCATAATATCCCGATAGCTGTAGCATATAAGAGAACCAGTTTCGTATCCTACGTGATCATCATCTCCACTATGACTGGAGTGATACTTCCATCTTGACATCACACCCAATACACTACGATTCTCAATATACCCAGAAGAGGCGTACACAGAACCTGTTAAAGCCCTGGACGACCAAAACCAAAGTATATTGATTGTCGCAAGTATTAGCGGTGCAAGTCTCAGGTTAAGACCAAATACACCTACCCTGATTCGGACTTCCATAGACACATAGTCATACTACTAATGGAATTCCGATGGGTCTATCCAGAGCGAAGCTGTTTCCGTACCATCGGTAAACACAACCTCCTATTACACTTTCATGAGTATCCTATACCTAAATATATGAGAACTATGCCGTTATGCTCCCACAACGCGCACAAGTGTAATACTAGTCTTTTACGCATTATCGATGTCCAATCTCGATAATACTCTGACTAGGGATATTTAATGATTAAACCTTCGTGGATTGATACTGTCTCATATTATCTCAACCTGGAACTAATCATAAGGACCTTCTATCATTTATATATCTTGGTAATCTAATTACAAATGATAAAATGGCAATTTAATTTGTCACATAGTTAATTTGTACAACAACACCATGATCTGTACAAATAGTGATGCTATGGGTCATAATTGTCCAACAATCTCCCACTTGGCCTATAGCCAATCACTCAAGTGTCCCACACCCAAACTATGTACAGTTCGCTCTAACTTCTACTGAGGAAAAAAAGCTTTCGTCAGCGGATTTAGAGTGTTATCATCTGATGCGATTTATTCGATCATCACATCACCACGATGTATGATCCGAACGAATCAGATGAATTGATTGAAGTATATATTTGGATCGTTGATGAGACCATTAATTCTTTAGCCTGTGATGTAGCCTAGCTCAGCTGCTAACAGAACTTCTCTAATCTAATTAGATTATTATCGACCCAAATGGCTTCTATTGCTGCCTCAGCTGCAGCAATAACCCACTTGTGTTGTTTATTCGGTAACAGTATCTTGCTTGGAAGATTTCCAGCTCACTGTTCCGTTATTCAAACTTTATAGTACTGTTGTTACGACTTATAGTCGTTATTATCGGTTAGGAAACTTGCGGTAGTGAATCCAATCACTTCAAGTTCTCCTTCTCCATAGTATAAGATAACATCCTTAGTTCATCTAAGATACTTAAGGATGTTCTTAACATCAATCCAGTGACTATCATTTGGATTGGCCTGATTGTGACTCCATATGCTCAAAGCATATGAGACACCAGGTCACGTACATTTATTTCAATGTACGAGTTCTCGGAGAGTGCCAACAACTTTTAGATCTATCCCAGTAGATCTTTATTCCTATAATAAAGGTTGTCTCTCCCAAGAATTCTACGGAGAATTTTCATGAAAGCCAAGCTTTCACCGATTGTTGTATGGGAATGTCATTTCCAAGAAATGATATGTCATCATTACTTAGGACATTCACTTTCAGTGCGCTCCCACTAACCTCCTTATATACACAAGAATCATTTTCGTTTTGAATTAAATCATACACCATTATGATTATATCAAATCGATATAGTTCCAAGAACTCAATGCTTGCTTCAATCCATCAATGGATCGAATAACCTGCAAACCTTTTTTGCTCGTTTTGGTACGATAAAACCGTCAGGATGTTATAACACATCCTCCAAAAGGTTTCCATTTAAGGAAAGCGGTTTTGACGTTCAGCTGCCATATTTCATAAATGAAACATGCAGCATTAGCAAGCATTATCCAAATGGATTTAATCATGGCAACAGTTAAAAGGTTTCATCGTAATCGACACAATATTGATAACGATACCTTTTCGCTACAAGCCTAGCTTTGTACATTTGTATGTTGCCATCAATGTACGTCTTCCTTGAAGACTTATATAGTACCAATAGGCACAATGCCTTCCGGTATAACAACCAGTGTCCAAACTTGGTTGGTTTACATGGAATCCATTTCGGACATCATTGTACTTTGCCATAATAGGGAGTCGATACCTTGTATCACTTTCTTATACGTAGTCAGTTCGTGTCCTCAATAAGATTGACATCTTTATGAGGTGAGATCAGAAACCCATACCTCCCAGGTTATTTTTTGACTTTCTCCGACTTACGCGGTTCTTGTGTATTCGAAGATTATTGGTATAGTTTCATCATTGATGAACTATTAGTGTTCCATTAAAGAATCGGTGCCTGGAATAGTATTACTTCGATTTTCATCGAGTTTTACTTTCCTCCCACTTACCACTGCATATATGTATTTCTCTTAGGAAAACCGCATGGTGAGCAACAATTAAATTTTTCTCTAGTGAGTTGTATAAGTACTATACTTTGGTTACCCTAGGATAACCTACAATTTAGGCACTGATCCAATTTGGGTTTTAGTTTGGTATCATCCAAACATATGCCTAGCATTCCCAAATCTTCAGGAATGAGAAAAACCTAGTTTCTTTCCTGTTCATATCTAATATGAAATCTGTCAAACAGATTTTTATAGAACCTTATTCAAAATAAGTATTGCACTGTTTATGCGTATTCGTCGAAGGAAATGGTAGCTCAGAGCGACTCATGATTAACCTTATCATGTCCAATAAAATTCAGTTTCGCCGTTCAGACACACCGTCAAATTGACGTGTTCCGGGAGGAGTCCTCATTGAAAGAATACTATACTCTTTCAAGTAATTGAGAAACTTATTGCTTAAGTATTTTCATCATGGTCTAATCATGATGTTTTAATACTTTAGCCGATCTGTTTGTCTACTTCGTGTCGAAACTCTTTGATTTGATCAAAAGTTTCTGATTCGTGTTTCAATAGAAACATATAACCATAACGCGATGCCACATCCGTAAAGGTCACGAAATATTCATATCCACCTCTAGCCTAGCTAGATATGGGCCCACTTACGTCACTATGAACGAGGGCTAACAGATCGGTGGCACTTGCACTTTTACCAAGTAAAATGTGTTTTAGGCACTTTCCCTAATAAACTAGATTCGTAGACATTATTGAATAGAATCAAATCCGTCCTAGTATCCACTCTTCGAAAGTGTGGATATACGAGTCTTGTTTAGTTGTGTCCCAGAAAACAATGCCACATATAAGTCTCAACTGATTAATTCAGTTTGAGCTATTTGTTGGCCATGTCATATGTTTGAGGTTTATTTATATTCAAATATAAACACTGTTATTCACATCTAATGTGTTTATCTCAATATCATCTTTATAAAATAAAACACTTTAGTGTTCTAGAATATAAAGGTATACCCACAACGGGTTAAACCCTGATATAGAGATAATGTTTCTAGTCAAACTAGTTACATTCTAACAGTTTTCTAATTTAAGTACACACCCGAAGGGTAGTTCCTAAACTTAGGTTTCTACGGTTAAGACAGCGACTGTCGTCCCGTTTCCGAATCGCAGATAAATCTCAACTGAAGTCGGTATCTGGCTTATCAGCAGATTCTGCACACCAGTACGTATATTTATGTACCACATCCAGTATCTAAAATCCAATTTTAATACTAATAGTGAACATGTTGATGAAAAACATATTTGAAGTCGGAGCCTTGCCCGTCTTCAATTCCTTCATGTCTGCATTGTCCATACGGCAGTCACGCTTCCAGTGACCCTGTTTGCCACAGATTAGGCAGACATCTTGGGATATGTCCTTTGTCTTCCTAGAAGACTATAATGATTTTGCCTTTGCCCTTTTTCCACACCCTAGAAGCCTTTGGCCAAGCCTTGGCCTTCAGGAATGTCGAAGTAAGATGCGCCTTGCGCTTCTTGCCCTATTGCAATCTCTGGCTTTGTCTCATTGAGTATAGCCATTAACTCTCCAAGAGTTTTCTATTGCAATTTGTACTTCTAAGATCTAAGGATAGATCTATGAAGATCCTTCAATTTCAATATCATACTATAAGGATCTAATCCTTAGTTCTGACTAAGAAATTAAGGAGTCTTTGCGGAAAGCATAATGAATTAAGCACTAAAGTTATCATCACATGAATATTCAAATATCATGTTCTATTATTTGCTCAACTCCGGGCTTAGGCTCGAGACGTCACTCTATCAATAAAGTAACTTCTCGGTTTTCAGGACTATCCTGAAGTTTTATTCCCAATTTGAAAATTAAAGCCGTTTAAAATATTTTCACCCAGGTTTATATTTTAAACGCTTATCTTTCATTTATCTTGATTCTAATAGTCCAACTATTTAATCAATGATTTTAGGTACAATTGATTATAATGATTACTATAATCTAACTATATAATCAACTATAATTTAATTGGTTAAATTCAATTATATTGATTACTATAATCCAATTATAAAATCAACTATTAATTGAAATAGTTTGAATACAGTCCAACTGTTTAATTAAAACAACAATTAAATATTAGTCCTAATATATTAATTATTTGACGAAAAATTTGAAATGAGCGCGTATTGGCAAGTAACTAAACGAATATTGCAAATTTAATACTTGCCTCCCACTATTTTTCAGCGAGCCTCTAACCCTCTGTGGAGTACTCGGGAAACCTTATTTCCTAGTGGGCTAGGATCCCGTTAAATAACACACAATCTTGACTTTGGCCAACAAATTGTATGATAATTAACTAGGTAGATCTCTAAGATCAATTGGATCCCATCCAATTCTAGATCCAGTAGGTGGACATCCAAGTCCGAAACATATATCCTATATATGCCAATATATCCAATATATTCCCTAACCTTTTTCCTCTGAATCAATTAAGCCTTGGCTTTGGCACAACAAACTTAATGATCCCAATTAAGCGGAACCTTTTGACCATGGAAAGCTTCGTAATCGATGTCGATGGACAAGAAGTGATCTTGACTTTGGCCAACAAATCACAACTTGGACAAGACACCGATATGGAACAAAGCCTTTATGATTCAAACACATCCGCGACGGACAAAGGTCTTGACTTTGGCCAACAAACCAGTGCAAGTCTTGGATCTTGAGTAAGAATCACTCAATGGAAGGAAAAATGCTTAATATGTGTTGAGGGTTTTTTCGCGTAATTGGCAACCAATTAATTATCTTTGTTAAGGTCTCATCATCATACACCCTTAAACATGCATTCTAAACACATAATAAGGCGTGTAAGTAAATAAATATAATGATGATATGCGGATGGATACTTAACACATTGTTCTTAGAACAAATCTCTCTCTTTCCTCTCTCCCGCTAGCCCAAATATTACTTATACCCGATTACATAACATTTCTAAAGAAACCTCATTTACATTGACGAGAATAAGTGAGAATAGAAATACAAAGAGTCAAGAGGTAATAGGCTGGACACGCAGGTCCAATTTAATAAATTCTAAATTTATTACAATAATTTCCAAAATTGCACTCACCCATCTAATATCCATCCGATATACATTATTCATACATCGCATCCATGTATTCACACAAATATGTTATCAATCAATCTAATCCAATTAATTAATCTGAAAATTAATGACCATCCAATGTTCAAACAACGATTTGATTTTACGCGAGTCCGAGTCATTTTACGAATAAGTACTCAAAGTACGAATTCTTGAATTATACTAAACTACAATAATAAATCCAATTTTATTTATATTTAATACTAATTCATTATTTAATTCCAAATTAAATAATTACACTTTTTAATGTACCTTTACGACTTAGATTCTGTCAGCCCGTATGTGTACCATAAGGGATTTAAGTATCCATGTGAGTAAAATCACGATTCATAAAGCTTTTACCAACGTCGATCACCTTGGGTGGATCATATCAGTTATGAAGAATCGTGGACATGTCGATATAAAATGTGCGTATCGAAATCTTGACGGTATATTCTATGTTTCCTAAGCACAACTAGGATAGCCTACCATAGAGGGATTGTTAAACATATGTGATGACCTCGACTTGTGTAGTTCAGAAAGGTCGTTCGTGTTCTTTGCGACTTCAGAGGTGGCTGAATTACGTACATATTAGCTAGGCTTATATGACGAACGTGTCTGAACTTAGAGAGTTCCGATATGAAGTGTACCCATTAAGCATTTGGGCAGTCGATTAATTTTGGTAAAAGATAATATTCAATATTATAATTATCAACCAAGATAATCAATTATTATTGGATAACATTGATTATTTACTTTGACCTAATTTGATTAATTGGATTAATTCAATAATTTCACAAGGGCTTAATTGTAAAATCATAATTATCTCTACCATTTGAGGTTATTATGGTAATTGTAAGTATGTAATAATAGGTGATTTTGGCTTGATTTAATTGGATTAAATCAAAGTGGCAAGCATTGAACTAATCAATTTCCTAATCCTTGTTTTGATTTAATTGGATTAAATCAAAGTGGTAGACAATAGAGATTAGTCACACCTAATTATACATATTTGGACAAATTAGATTAAGCTCACATAAAAGTTGATTACAACTTTTATTAATTAAAAATTACCTAAGTTTTGCTATAAATAGCAAGCTTTAGGAAGGTTTTAATTAAGCAAAGATAAACCTTGAGAAAGCTAAATACAAGTAATTCTTGGAGAAATTAGCCTAAGTTAGAGAAGTGTTTAGAGATGTTTTGTGATATCTCTATAAACATTTCATCTAGACGAAATCAAAATTGGATCTTGGAAGGAAGCTTGCTAGCATTGAAATTAAGATTGGATATTGGAGTCAAGCTTGCAAACCTTGAATACTCTTCAACCATTTCAATAAAGAGAAGGAGATTGGATTTCTGCATCAAGCTTACTAGGTAACTTTGAAATTCTCTTAAACTATATTTTTCATTGATGAATTATGTATTAGATACATAATAACATAACTGATGAGTGATAAATATATCAATATTTCCCACTCATTTAACTTAATATTTTGTATAGTTTCTTGAGTTTTATGAATGTTTTGATGTGTTTTGTGTTATTTTATAGATAAATAACATTTTAGGACTCACTGGAATCAAATCAGGGCCAAAACAATGAAAAACTGACAAAAAGGTAAAATTATAATTTGGGCGCCGCGACGCGTAGCACCTCTGTGTCGCGTCCACTAACGTGCGCCGAACACGTGTCAAAATCAGAGAAGTTTGCTATCATGCACATTTTCTAACATACGTCTGCCACGTGTCAACATCCCAGTAAAATCTGCTAACGTGCACCAGACACATGTCACCATCACATGCTGCCAACAATCATCATCGCCACGTCAGTGCCACGTCAGCATATACGTCATCAATGACGTCAGCATAATATTTCATTGGTTGCCATGTCAGTACTTACGTCAGGCAATAATTCAGCTACCGACTACCGCCGGACACGTGTCACCATCTCCGCAGAAGCAGCGCCACGTGTTGAAGATCAACGCGCGTCGTGACGTGAGAGGCCAAGTTTTCCGTATAAATAGAGGCTGAATTTAAGATTTCATTTCATATTTTCTTCTAAGGAATTACTTAAGAATACTAAGGAGATTGATCTTGTTTGTTTATTTACAGCTTTCAGTATTTAATTTTCGCAATAACACTTTCTTTTATTTACTTTTCAGTCTTTACTTTCAGCATTTAATTTCATTTACTTTTACGCAATAGTACTTTCCTTTCTTTACTTTTCAGTTTTTACTCTTCAGTAATGAGGAGGTAACCCCCCCTGCTGGGGTGAAAGGTAAAGTTTTTTTACTAATATTTAGATTAATCTCCCTTAATTATAATATATAAACTATTTAAAACCTGACTTAATGAGGATACCGCCTTTATGGTCGGTTGGACTTAATAAAATTGGTTTTAACCTGACTAAACTGGATACCGCCTGTATGGTTGGTTGGAATTAATTATAAATTTGACTTAATCAGGATACCGCCTATATGGTCGGTTGCTAATATCACGCAAAGTTAATATATTATAATAAGGGAGATATCTAAAATAGAAGTAATAAAAGTGGATCCTCTAACCCCAACATTTTCTTTTATTGTACTTTTCCATTTTTAATTTCCAGCATTTACTTTATTTAATTTTCAGCATTTACTTTCTAACATTTACTTTATGTCATTTATTTTTTTAAGCTTTTATTAGCCGTAGATATGTGTAGTAACTAAACCTGTTATCTGGGGTTGTGATGAATTCCAATATCACTGGTTTATAAAGGGTTATTTTTTAATTTGGGTAATATAAAGGTTTATTTATTGAGCCTTAGTCTTAATGCTCCTTGTTAACTGGCCATTAATAAGATTGATATGGTAAACTTAAAATGAACTTAGAAAATGGATTTTAGGTTTAAGCCTTAGACTCAATAGCCCACGATATTCCTTGAGGATAAATAACCATTTAATATATTTCCTTACAGGATATGAATATACCTGTCAGGCGGGGGTACCATAATTGGAATTTTAATGAATTCATATAACTTTGTTGACATAGGAATATGATTAATTGGGTTATTCTGGGTATTTGTATCTGACCATCAGAAGAGGTTTTTGAATAAATTCGTGTTCCAGGCTAATAAACCAATATATTGCACAAACGTAAAATAACCACTTCATCTTTAAAAAGATATTGGAAGGATTCACAACCCTAAATAGTTTCTTAATATTGAATTTTCCCTTAATTTACTTCCGCACTGTTTTATTTATTCGTCTTTAGTTTAAAATCACCATCCAATCAAACAAACAATCCATTAGATACTTGTAAAAATTTGGCTTTATAAATTAATAGCTTAGGTATTAAGTCCTTGTGGGATCGATACTTTTTATAAAACCAAAGATGCACAAATCCAATTCATCATCATCCAAACACAACCCAACAATTAATTTAGGCAAAATCAAGCTCCAAGCTTAAAATCCCAAATTAAAGTTTATAAACCCTAAACTCAAATCATGCTTAGATGTCGCTCTGATACCATTGTTAGTGTTCCTAGAACATGCCACGGAATCTCTAAGTGTGATTAGTGTGTGAATAAATCAAGAAGTTTGCAGAATTAACTTACATTGATCGGCTTTGACTTTAAAACTTTTCATGGATGTTGAAGCTTCCAAGCTCTCTTTGTTGTTCCAAACTCATGGGTGAGTATCCCTATCACCTTCATTTGATTCGTTTATGTGCTAGCAAGAACAAAATGGCAGAATTTTGCTTTCTAAGAGAAGCAAAAATTCGGCTAAAAGAGAGAGGATAATCCGGCCATAAGCAACAAGGCCAATCGGCCAAGGTCTTCAAAAAAAAAAAAAAAAAAAAACAGAGGCCAATTGCCTTTTTTAAGAAAGAAGTCAGTGGCTTTTTTTTTTAAAAAAAAAGAAGAAGCCAATTGGTTCTTTCAAAAGGAACCCATTGCTTCTCGCCATCATTGAAAAAAAAAATAAAAGGAGATGACAGTGGCCATTTTATTTACTCGGCCAAGGAGAGAGAGAAATAATGAAATTCCAAAAATTCATTAATTGTTTTTCTTTTGTTGGTAGGTGTGATGGGTAAGTAAATCCAATTTAAATTGTCCCAACAACTTCCATCAATAAATGACTAGATGATGTATGTAAGTGGGTCCCACCTCATTGAATTCAAAATTCAAATTACTTATACAACACACTTCGGGCTCAGGTTTGTTTAATCCGATTAAACAAATTTTTCATCGTAACGTAATTAAATCTAATTTAATTAAATAATAATGCCTAACAAAATTATTACGAAAGTCGTTTACGAATTAATTCTAAATTAATTCGTTCGCACGAATTAAAATCCAATTTTAATTCCGCATTTAAATCTAATTTCAATTAATATATCTAATATATTATTTTAGCCCAATTAAATAAATTAAATAGTAAAATCTAATTTAACTATTAAATTTACTTTACCGATTAATTCCAAATTAATCGCGTTCTCTCTTCTCGACGAATTTAATCCCAGATAAATTCTCGACGCAATTAATCCCAGATTAATTCTTTCTCTAATAATTAATCCCAGATTAATTCTTGCCGTAATTAATTCCAGATTAATTTTCTCTCTCTTAATTAATCCCAGATTAATTTTCTCGCTCTTATTTTGTTCGAATCAAATATCATCGGTGAATCTTTTGGATGCGACCCAAGAGATCCCTGAATATGTTGGCAGTAAATACAATTATCAGACTATCCGAACACGTACGTACCCGGTACCACGTTCTTACCGATTTACAAGACATGGTTGGCCTCTAGCAAGGCA
Source organism: Zanthoxylum bungeanum (assembly GCA_019454045.1). Taxonomy (NCBI): domain Eukaryota; kingdom Viridiplantae; phylum Streptophyta; class Magnoliopsida; order Sapindales; family Rutaceae; genus Zanthoxylum; species Zanthoxylum bungeanum. The sequence goes on along the minus strand of SKCR01029066.1, from coordinate 74,010 downwards.
CCGTGCCTACCCAATTCTCCAGAAATATTCTTCTACGGAATACATGATCTTTGTCAGGCGTAGTATACATAGTATTGCGTATTACGATCCAGTATCAGATGTCACATGCTAGGCCTGAGGTTGGAATTGTGTCTGCCCCGTACGAAGCATATATCGGATCACTAGCAACTAGTATCTTTATGATCGGAAAGTCATGACCTAGTCATACTTCCCCGATGGCTATAATACTTAGAGTACCAGTTCTGTATCCCTACGTGATCATCATCTTCATATGACTGAAGTGATACTTCCATCTTGACATCACACCCAATACACTACGATTCTCAGTATACCCAGAAGAGGCGTACACATAACCTGTTAAAGCCCTGGACGACCAAAACCAAAGTATACTGATTGTCGCAACTATTAGCGATGCAAGTCTCAGGTTAAGACCAAATACACCTACCCTGATTCGGATTCCCATAGACACATAGTCATACTACCAATGGGATTCCGAGGGGTCTATCCAGAGCGAAGCTATTTCCGTACCATCGGTAAATAGAACCTCCTATTACACTTGCATGAGTATTCAACACCCAAATATATGAGAATTATGCCGTTAAACTTTCATAACGCGCACAAGTGTAATACCAACCTATTCCGCATTATCGATGTCCAGTCTCGATAATACTACGACTAGAGATATTTAATGATTAAACCTTTGTGGATTAATACTGTCTTATATCTTATTAATCTGGTACTAATTATATGAACTTTTATCATTTATATATCCAAGTAATCCAATTTCTATGATAAAAGAACAATTTCTATCAAATAGTGATGCTATGGGTCATATATGTCCAACAGAAAGTGCTTCTTATATTTTATTGATATATTGGTACATAAATTTGGGTTGGAAATGCCTCTTGAGTATGCATAGTGTAGTTAAAGTGGTGTTTATACGAAGGTTTTAGTGTGGGAAGTGTGGTGAAGCAAGCTAAGTTTAAAAAGATTGATATTAGGCCCTGAATCTAGCCTCGCGTCGTGACGCCAAGTTCCGTGTGTCACGATGCGTTCTGGAAAAAAAACCCCAATTCGGTTCTATCTTGTGCCTGTTGCGACGCATGTGGACTTGCGTCGTGACGCTAACCAAAACCAACTTTCTGTTTTGGTATTCTCCAGGCTGCGTCGTGATGCGCAAGTCTTGGCGTCATGACGCATGGCCATTTTCAAGGACATTTTTTTTCCAATTCAGTTTTGACTCGGGATATTAGAGGCCACCCAAAAGACTTCTTATCATCATATATATACGTGTAAATTACCATGAACTAGTTGAAAAACACTTGTAGCGATAACATTTTCGAAATGAATTCTACGATATGTATTCAAACTAAGTTGCCCATTAAAAGTTATCGCATAAACCACAAATCCTTTCGGCGCAGTGACGTTACGTCAGCTGAATTCCAAACAAGTGAGTGGACATTTTTTTAAGTTGATTTTCATCATATTGTTGTTTATATCAGACTTATTTTTTGCTTTTAGGGCATTAGTCAATTTTATTATCAATTATAATTGATTAGCATGTTTTGAGAAATGATTGAGAAAATAAATGTTTTCAAAGCATGATTTTATGATTTTCGAGGCATGAGGGAAAAACCCACCTCAGTATGTAACTGTTACAGCCATGGAATTGACGGATGACATGTGCACATGTAGAGGACTGGGGGGACGACGATACATAACGTCCCCCAGATCCTAGCTCATGACTAGGTATAACAGATTCTCCTAGATCCTAGTTTCAGAGCTTGGAGGGTATCATAGATCCGTACCCCCAGTTCTAGTTCAGTGGCTTGGGGGACGACGATACGTAACGCCCCAAGACCACTAGTTTTAGAGGCATGAGTGGCATGCTTTGGGGGACAGTGATACATAATTCCCCAACGTCATGGATTTGCACTCCTAGCTCTAATTAGGCGTACAGGGGGACAGCGATACGTAACGCCCCCATGCATCAAGGTTTTAAGAGATAAATAGCAGATTTCAGATATAGATTTCAGAAATAGTTTTCAGATATAGTTTTCAGAAAAGATTCCTAGAAAAGACAGTTTCAGAAATAGTAGTTTTATAAGAGCCTTTCAGAAGAGACAAATTTTACAAAAGGGCTTTCAAAAAAGGTTTTCATAAAGGATTCAAGATAAAGAACTACATTCAGATAAGATCTGATTGGATTTTCAAAACTTGAGTTTTCATTAAGTATTTTAGTTTTCATTTTAAGTCGTCCACTCACTTAGATCGTAAAAACAGTCTAACCCCCCACTCCCAGTTTCTTGTTTTGCAGGTTACTCAGAGGACGCACTTGGGAGGATGGATACTGATGGCAATCACTAAAGGGTCTGATTCCACCAGATTGAGTTACAGTTCAATCAAAGTCATGCATTTTTCATATTGTATGGTAAAGCATTCATATTTAATATGTTTAAGTTTTATTGGCAGGGTTGTATTATAAAGAATAGTTAAATACATGACATGAAACAAATAGTGCTTACATGTTAAAAATGAGTTGGGTAAGGGTCCCATGTTTGAGCTATAGTGGAAATGAGTTAATAGCGATGTATACAGTCAGTAAGTCAGAGGCTCAGGGGAATAGTACAGCCTATTCCCTGCCGGTAGCATCTCCCGGATTGGGGATGTTACAAAGATGGTATTAGATCATAGTCTAGGGAGTCAGTGACTGCAGTGGGCAGAGTGCTAGGGTCTAGTGGACGCAGTATGTCTGGGATACTTGTATGCGAGGCACTACCTCTCTAGTATCCGATCCTCGAGTACGTCCTCAAGATTTATAGACAGGTTAGTAAGCTTTCCCAGACTATCCGAATAATATTCCTTACGAGAACAACTATACTCTAGATCCAAGTTGAGAATTCCCCTGTAGTTATCTTGGCTTATTACCAGAGGTACAGACAAACTATGAGACTAGATTGTAAAGTTTTGAGAATGTTCACCCAAGGGAATGAGAAGAGAGATTTTTAAGAAAATTAAAAGAGGACGTACAGATGATTAAAACAACCAGATAGTAGTAATAATCAGAGACACAGAGTTAGATAATAAAAGATAACACCAGAACTTGTAGTAAAGGAGAATATAGCAAGCCTGAACAAGAGTAATATGCCGAGTAGACCTAAGTAAAGTTTCTTTCCTCCAAATAAGATTCATTTCCACCTCAGAAAATTCTTCCAAGCAGATCCAATAGCTCTTGCCCACCTCGTACAGATAGCGAGTTTCCCCGAATAACCAAGAACAGCCATAAGGCATAAGAAGTAAGAAATCAAGATCAGTCGTTGAGGCTTCTAATAGATGTGAGATTCCATAAGGATACATAGATTCTAGATTCCCCAAACCCAGGCCCGCAGGAAAATAAAATAAATGACGTCAGGAAAATAATTAGTTGCCCTAACCAAGAAATCCGATAGGTAAGGCCCCGACCTACCTAGATCCTTACCCCTTAGTGATACCAGTTAAGAAAGCTGTCCTGACAGAGCCTACATCATAACCACCTTACTTGAGAAATAGTCTCTATCAGGACACAGAGTACTAGAATAAAGACGATGATAAATATCGAGATGTAAAGGTTTGTCCAATCCTTTCCCAGCTTAAAATAAAGACAACCGATAGAAGCCCGATGAGAGTTCATCTTAGAGATGGGAGACATTGGGAGGTAGATCACCCAGAGAAAGATTAATGAATATTTCGAGGATGTAAAGAAGAGAACCCAGTATAGCCCAAAGATCTAGACAAGTCAGCACAAGGTTTGTATTAATAATAGAAGTCCACAGAATAGATCAAACTTAGTAGAACCTTTATATCAGCCCAAAGCCAGTAGAAAACCGTGGAAGTAGAAAAAGAATAGATCCATGAGATTAGAGATATTTTGAAGTGACAAAAGTACCAGTAGAGACAGTAGAACAAAGTTCCATAGCTGCGACTTATAGTAAGAGCAGAGAGAAGAAATCTAGGAAGTAGTCAGAATGGTGAACTATTACTAGCCTCAGTAGCATGACGTAGAGCCAAGAGGTAGGATATGAAAATAGTAAAAAAGAAACAGAAGTTTCAAGAGGATTCAATATGTATAGTGACATGGGCAATGTAGCTTGAAGACAGCAGAATAAGTGAAGACTCTAACCAAGCTTGTGAGCATATGCTCACCCCTCAACTTAGAGCCCAGTAAGGAGAAGAACCAGTAAAGAAGAGCAATTGGTAGATTAGAAGAATAGCGAGATGACTAGACAGCCAAATCGATAAGTCCAATGAAATATAGATAAGAAGTATGAAATAGAATAGTTCGAAGCCATAATAAGTTGAGTTAACTCTAGAAGCCATCGTTGAATTAGGAACCCTTAAATAAGTAAAGACTTAGAAGTACGAAGGGACCAGAGAGAGTGACTCTGAAAAGTATAGTATTTAACTCATAAAAGTCTCATTATATTGAAAAAGAAGAACTAGATAAGAGTGACACCTAAACCAAAAGATTCAGTAGAACATGCGTTAAGTAATCAAGTTGTTAGAGTCTTCAAGAGACTAAAGATGTAATGAGTTTAAGGAACTGAGATGAGGAAGTAACCTATGCAGCAGAGTAAGCTTATTAAGGAGGAATAACAAAAAGGGTATAGTGGCACTCAGAGAGAGAAAGCAACGACTTCATGAGGTTTAAAAAAAGAGACTAAATAGGAAGGAGTGTTGAGACAACACGTGAAAGTTTTTAGAGAATATGACTTTAGAGGAATTTCGCAGAAAAATGTAGTGTGTTCGATAGTTGAAAATGATTAGAAGTAAAGTTTGAGGAGGCAAACTAGACACGTATATACAAGAGTCCTAAGCTTATAAATAAATTGTATGTACAACTAGACCACTATAACCAGAAAGGCCTCAGGACAAGTTCCCACCCTCCCAACCCTCGTTAGACAACAATAGCAGAGATGGACCTTGAAGGTTGCCTCAGGATACTCCCAGAAATAAGTGAAAGTATAGTAAAAGAAGACCGAAACATAGAACCTTCAGACATAGTTTAAGAACAGAATAAAAGAGAGTGACAGCTCTGAGTAAAAGAGTTAGGAAAGAAGTTTTTCAAATGGAGCAGTACAGAGATAAAATGGTAGTCAAGTAATGACTGAGATACAAAGGAACCAGTGTTAGATGTAATAATGGTTATGTAAAGGAAGAAGATATCCTTCAGACAAGAAGACAGAGACATAGATCAATGAGGTTTTCGGTAGAGAATAGGATAAAGAAAAAGATGAAAAGAATACTAAGGAAAATATTTGGAACTGTAGCTGTCAAGGTACGACGACGGTAAGAGAAAATACCTAAAAAATAAGGACAGAAGTGTGTAACAACAAGGTTTCTTAGTAACAGAATGAAACCAAAGATCCCTTATGTGTTAGCTCACGCAAATCATATAAAGTACCCAGCCCTAGTTTAAGCTGACCAAACCACCACGGGTTTGGGACGGCCTTAGCCACATGTATGGGTGGTTTGGCAGAAGTGTAGTATATTATAGATTCAAGAAAATAAGTTTACTACAATATGGGAAATAATAAAGAGGGAGATCCTAGGATGCAACCATGAGTGGAGAATAATTTAAGGACATCATAACCGAATTCGTAGTAGGAACGAAAGTGAAAAGAGATGCTACGAATTTGTAGTGAACCATTGATTATTCAAAAACCAAATATTTTTAGTTTAGTCCTGTAACATCCCCCTCATAGGAGATGCTACCGACAGGGAATAGGTCGACCTATCCCCATAAGCATCTGACTATTACTAATCTCATCTCAAATATAAACTCATGCATGGGACCACTGCCCAACTTAACAACATCAATGCATTTTATTACTTATACTATATACTTAATAATACTTCACATTACAACTTTGATAGTGAACACTTTTAACACATAACGTACACAATCTTTACTATACAACATGTATGATGCATGACTTTACTTAGACTTTAACTGAAATACAGCTCTGACTCGAGCCAGTGGACTCAAACCCTCTAGTGACTGCCATCAGTATCCATCCTCTCAAGCTCATTCTTCGGTATACTTGTAAAATAGAGAACTGAGAGAAGGGGTTAGATCGTTTGCACGACCTAGTGAGTGGACAATTTTAAAATGGAAATTTGAAATACTTCATAAAACATTTATTGTTCTGAAATCAAAACCAACTCAAGAAAACTGGACTTTTTTGAAAATTCTTTCTTATCTGAAATCAAATCCCTTTCTGTAAACCTTTCTGGAAACCTTTCTTTCTGTAAAACTATGAGTTCCTCATAAATATGTTTCTTTTAAAAGATTTTTTTATAAAACATCAGAGGGGTACATATTATCTCAAGCTCATTATATTGAGATGATACTTAAGAAATATATTAAAGGAGATCTAAATGTTGCTAGAATTCATGTGGACCTAACTTTTCATTTATCAAAGAATATTGGCTCAAACGTATCACAATTAGAGTATTCGAGAATCATCGGAAGTCTGATGTATCTCAAAAATTACACACGACTTGATATCGATCAAGCTGTAAATAGACTTAGCAGATATACAAGTAATCAAGACATAACCACTGGAAAGCCACAATAAAAGTTTTGAGGTATTTGAGAGAAACTTCAAAATATGGTATGTATTATACGAGATATCTTGTTGTTCTAGAAGGTAACAACGATGCTAACTGGATATATGATGCAGTGGATTCCAAATCCACGATTGGATTTATTTTCACACTTGGTGGTGCAGCCGTGTCATGGAAATCCTCGAGGTAAACGTGTATTGCTAGGTATACTATGGAATTTGAGTTCATAGCATTAGACAAAACAGTGGAAGAAGCGGAATGACTTCGAAATTTCCTAGAGGATATTCCAAATTGGCCAAAACCAGTGCCAATTATAAGAATACATTATGATAGTCAATCAGCTATTGGAAAAGCCCAAAATACAATGTATAATGATAAGTCTCGACACATACGTCGCAGACATTTCAATAGATTATGTCAAATCAAAGGAAAACCTAGCAGATCCACTTACTAAAGGTTTACCTAGAGAGCAAGTTGATCAGTCATCGAGGGGAATGAGCTTGAAGCCTATAAAATAAGAAGGCAAAAATGAAAAAGTGACCCTCTAACTTTCACGTTTTTTCATTTCAGTCCTTTAACTTTCAGTTTTGTCAATTCAGTCCTCTAACTTTCAATTTTTGTCAATTCAAGGCTCCGTTATAAATTCATCATTGTTGCCGTTACAAATAACGGCAACATTAAAGTAAACGTACTTTGCCTGTTATTTAAGACAGAGGAAGCTAAAGCAAAGTAAACGTACTCTCCTTTCATCTTCGAGCTATTTTTTGTCAAAAATCTACCTCCGTTGTATGATAGATTTACTAAAATCTACACATGTCATTTACTAAAATCTACCTCCGTTATATGGTAGATTTTCTCCATCTTTTGAGTGGCATAATGACATTCTCGGATGATGTGGCATTACATTTGATGACAACCAATACTTTTGATTCTGTGCAATTGCATGTATTGTAATGTCTAACAATTAAGTTTTTGCTAAATAAGTTGCGTATAATTATTTTCCACACTTGTCGCTAGGGTCCACTGATCAACTGCAGTGTAATATGTATCGTCTCATGTTTTTTTTTGAAGGATTGGAAATAACACAATCGAATCATTCGATTCGAGTATAAATATAGTAGGTAAAATATTTGATTATCTTAATCTCTTATAATAAATATATATCTTCGTTACTAGCACTAGTTATAATTTTTATAATTTTTTTACAAAAAGTCATATTGAACTTGGGATATGTGTTTTTGACAAAAAATAGCTCGAAGATGCAAGCATAGTACATTTACTGTGCTTTAGCTTCCTCTGTCTTAAATAACATGCAAAGTACGTTTACTTTGCTGTTACCGTTATTTGTAACGACAACGGTGATGAATTTATAACGGAGCCTTGAATTGGCAAAAATTGAAAGTTAAAGGACTGAATTGACAAAACTGAAAGTCAAAGGACTTAAATGAAAAAACGTGAAAGTTATAGGGTCACTTTTGCATTTTTGCCAAATAAGAATTATCACTGTGGAATAGCTGACTGGAGATCCTAATATCTAGGTTCAAAAGGGACAACAAAATTTTTGTGAAATTCAAAACAAGTACTGTAAAGTTTTATATTCTTTCCCATTCTTGTAATGACGCAAAGTGTTGTATGTCAATGTTAGGATAAGTTAAGGCTTTTAATGATCGCTATATCAGGAGAAGAGTCCTAATGGGGGTAAAGGCAGATTACCCATATATAGTAGATCACCTATTTCAAGTAAGAAGTGAGGTCGCTTCCATGGGAATTTTAAAGGCTGAATTCCCTAAAGTACTTGATAAATCCATGATTGATGTTCATGGCCAAACTGAACACCACCGTAGAATAGGAAATGGTCGAAGTAAAATTGTGTGTTGGCAATTGTCTTGGTTTACACCAACAGCGGAACAATTCAAGACTATGGGTCACTGGTTCGCCAAGTAAATCTGATTGTCATTCACTAGGAAAGGTTCAAGGCGAAAGCTACCTATTTCGATGCGGTTTTGTTTCATGTAAACTCCCTTAAGTGTCAACATGAATATTTAGAAAATTATGGGGGATTATAGAATTTTTTTCTAAATATAGTTATAAGAGTTTATATAGGAAATGAAAGGATGTAATCCTTAAGTGAAGAGATTAAACCCTTGGGTACAAAGGCAATGGTATGTCCTTTAAAGGAAAGAACACAACCTTTAGGAATTGCCTTAATTAACATAAGGGTACATTTTCAATGGTAACCTTCCATGTCTATAAATAAGGCCTTGGATTCTCATTTTCAATTCACTGAATTTTCCAATACATTATCTTCACAGTCTTGCATATTAGGAGGTCTTGAGTTTTCATAATCAAGAGAGTTACTACCATTTGTCATTTTTCAAGTTCTTGTGAAAAGAGTGCCTATTCTACAAGAAGCATCCAAGTAATCTTGGGAGAACGTAAGCCACAAGACATACATGAAGCACTGAGGCGGGAATAATAAGTTCTTAAGGACAGAGGAAACTCGACTTGGATCCAATTTTTATCATCTTCAACATTTTCCAAGTTTTTCTAAGTCTTTTGGTTATTGTTCTGATTTTGGTAATTTACATGTTAAAATCGGTAAATGACACATGTTTCCCAACAATAACACTAAATTATATTATGAGTCAATAAGCATGGCAAAAAGATTTATGTTACTAACTTTCAAAAGGAAAAAAAAAACTTTGTTGTATTTAAATTCCATTGACTCGTTGCTTGGAAGATTAGGAGTTGGCAGAAAACTAGTGAACCCTTGATTATTCAAAAACCAAATATTTTTAGTTCAGTCTTGTAACATCCCCCTTCTCGGAGATGCTATTGGCAGGGAATAGGCCGACCTATCCCCCTAAGCCTCTAACTACTACTAATCTCATCTCAAATATAAACTCATGCATGAGACCACTGCCCAACTTAACAACATCAATGCATTTTATTACTTATACTATATACTTACTAATACTTCACATTACAACTCTGATAGTGAATGCTTTTAACACATAACGTACGCAATCTTTACTATACAACATGTATGATGCATGACTTTACTTAGACTCTGACTGAAATGCAGCCATGACTCGACCCAGTGGACTCAAACCCTCTAGTGAGTGCCATCAATATCCATCCTCAAGCTCATCCTCTGATATACCTGCAAAACATAGAACTGAGAGGGGGTGTTAGATCGTTTGCACGACCTAGTGAGTGGACAATTTTAAAATGGAAATTTGAAATACTTCATAAAACATTTATTGTTATGAAATCAAAGCCAACTCAAAAAAACTGGACTTTTCTGAAAATTCTTTCTTATCTGAAATCAAATCCCTTTATGTAACATCCCGCCTAAGCCAGGATGTTACCGGCCAGAGACAGGCTAATCCTGCTTCCATAAGCCTCTGATTCTGACAAAAGTTTTGGCATGATGTATGCAAAACATCATGTAACCTGGCTTATAGCCAGCACCCTGAGACAACCTGTTTATGCAAACTCAAAATATATGCAACCATCATCATGGCCTCATGCCAGAACTCAATAAAAAAATGCAAGTCACTTGGCCTCCGGTCAGGACTCAAAATAATACTATACTATTACATAATCCTTTACACATGTAATATAAGTACAAATACAAATGCAAGGGGTTGTGAGGACCCATAACTTGACCCATGACTCAATGACTCTCTTGACTACAATTGGGGAGATCCATTGTTTTCAAAGTCTTCACTGATGTCCTGCTGGCTCAGTATGACTGCTACTGACCTGTAAAACTAACAAACTATTGCGGTGTGAGCCATAAGACTTAGTAAGTAACCATGCATGCATTCTAATAATAAAAACTTCCAATATTATTTAAAATCTTAACTTATATCATTGTTTTAATCACATTTGGAAAAGAGATCCTCAGATTGATAAGTTAATTATCTTTCTTTACTCACAACTCATGCATAATTTACCTCTTACCATTTGTTTACACCCATATCTTTGTTATACAATCATTTATAAACTAATTATAACACAAAAACAAGTTCAAACTTTTTACCATCCTTCACATGTTACCTATGAACATCGCACACCTCGTACTTACGCATTCCATCGTACATGCAAAGCCATATATATGCTTCATATACTACTTACCCTGTGTCTGAACTCATGCATCATAATCACATAATACATATATAACATAATCAAAATTCATTATGTAACATAATTCTCTTATTCATTTGCATATGTTAACTTAAACACGTATCTCAAACTATAAAACTCTTTCTATCTATGCTTGTCACAATCTAAATCTAAAACTAAAACTGAAAACTGAAATTGGGAAGTCATTTCTGAAAACTGAATTCCAAACTGAAATTGGAAAACGCTTCTAAAAACCAAATCTCTGTAAACTTCACTTGAAAACTGGTTTTCTATAAATCTTGTCTGAAAACTGATTATAAAACTGGGTTTGAAAGTTTACATGGAAAATATATCTGAAATCTGTAATCTCATTCTCAAAACTGTATTATCTTGTAAAAATCATTTCTTTCTAAAATTTCTGTTTATAAAAACTTTCTTTTCTGAAAATCTGATATGGAAAACTATTTTCTGGAAATCTAATATCTGTAAACTAATCTATCTCTGAAAAACTTGACGTATGGGTGCGTTACGTATCACCGTCCCCCATATGCCTAACTAGAGCCAGGAGTGAAAATCCATGACTTTGGGGCGTTACGTATCGCCGTCCCCTAAAACATGCCACTACTGTCTTTGAAACTAGTGGTCTTGGGGCGTTACGTATCGCTATCCCCCAAGCCACTGAACTAGAACTGGGGGTGTGGATCTATGCTACCCTCCAAGCTCCGAAACTAGGATTTAGGGGCATCTGTCATCCCAAATCCTGAACTAGGATCTGAGGGTGTTACGTATCGCCGTCGCGCAGTCCTCTACATGTGCACATATCATCCGTCAATTCCATTTCTGTATCAAGTTGCTTACTGAGGTGGGTTTTCCTCCATGCCTCAAAAATATAAAAATCATGTATCAAAATTAAAAACTTTATAAAACCTTTCATTTCTAAAATTCTTGTAATGAAAACTGGATATCTTCTTAGAAACTGAGAAGTAAATCTCATTTTTGAAATAAATCAATTGTTAAGTATGAAAACATAAATAAAGTTTCCAAGACATGCTCATCATTATAACACTTTGCTTAATGCATATATTCATTTATCATCACTTATGCAATATAGCCATTTCTTATGCAACTTAATCATTTGAATACATATACAACCATCAAATGCACACACCTATATACATCATAACCTGCACGTCTCCTTACCAAATATATATATCCATACACCACAAGTACTCATATACATACTTTCTCATGCTCAAGTATGGTGCTCAACATCTCATTTACATATATTCATATACATATATACTCTATGTTCACTTAAACATGCATCAAAATACTTGTATAAAATATACATACATACTATATACATGCTTACTTATTTCTTCATGCATACTTACATGCTTTTTGTACTTCAATACACACCCTATTGCTTATACATACATACTATGTTTCACATGCTTACACATATGCATGCGTACTAATATACATACTTGTTTCTGCCTACTTACGTACCTATTTACTTATACATGCTTATACTTATCTATGTATGTACTCGTGTTCTTATTTTTTTGTATTCTTCCACATGCATTTTTACATATATACTTACTTCCTTAAAATTTATCATTCTTTAAACTTTAATCCTATTCCCTAGGGCGTAGTTTCTACAACCCCCAATCTCAAGTATCCTTATATTATACTCATATGTATTTGCTCACATATCATGTATACATATACTTTATCATTCTTATACTTTCAATATCAGGCTTGCTAGTATCTTACTTGCATATATATATATATATATATATATATATATATATATATATATATATTCTGTTATATGGTTATACATATACTTAAAAAATTTCTTTATTATCTAAATTCAAACAGAACACATATCACAAGTATTCATCGCATGGATTACTTACCTGACTTGGCGGACACTCAATAATCCTGATCCGATCGAAATTTCGAGGGCATATTTGGACTCCCAACGAGCTCACGAATGCACTGGAATCAATGAAATTCTGATCGGAGCTACTGTTCATCACCGCTTCTTCTCATTATTTTAGGTACAACCGAGCATGAATCGGAAAAATCATCACCACTATCTTGTAGTACTCTCCGAGGGCTTCGATTTGGCGGGTGGTTCAGGCCATGAAACGAAGTGACGAGCCGAGATTGGGAAACCCAAGCTCACGTATTTCTCCCCATTTTTCTCGCCGTTCCGGCCGCCCAATGGGGAATCGCCGGCCACCATGTGGGCTGCCTTGTCGAGACGAAGCCAATGGTGCCGACACGCACCGCTGGCTCTCTCTTCTCCCTCTCTCTCTCATTTCCTTCTCTGTTTTCTTCTTTCTTTTTTTTTTTTGAAAAGAAAAAAAAGTAACATAAAGTGTCACTATTCCAAAAATGACTAAATTGCCCACACTTAGAAGGGTAATTTCGGAAATTAGCTATTTTGAAGCCTTTCTGATGTGATTTTCGAAAAGTGTTCAACATGAAAGTTGTTCGTCTCGGAAAAATAAGTTTGATGGTTCAATAATCAACTCAATCAAAGTTCGTTTACTATTTTTATTACCGAAGCGGCAAACTTTACGCGTATAATAAAAATTACGTAACTGATTTTTGAGACGACGCGTCTTCTAACGCGACAGATCTTCACGTTATAATATTCCGATCCATATATCATCATTTGAACTCTAATTCTTTATTATCATCTGGTTTCGAGACTATAACTTCAGTCCGGGAACCTTTCAGAACTGTCATGATAATCTGGGATGTTACACTTTATGTGAAACTTTCTGGAAACCTTTATTTCTGTAAAATTATGAGTTCCTAATAAATATGTTTCTCTTAAAAGCTCTTTTATAAAACCATCATTCTGAAAACCATGTCTCCGAAAATCACATCTCTAAAAATCGTAAATCATAAATCTGTTTCTGAAAATCTGTCTCTGAAAAACCTGACGTATGAGGCCATTATGTCTCGTCGTCCCCCCATACGCCTAAACTAAAAACCATATCTCTGAAAAATTGGACGTATGAGAGTGTTACGTCTCGCCGTCCCCTAAGCCACTGAACTAGAGCCAAATATTTGGATCAATGCTATCATCTCGACTGTGAATCTAGGATCTAGGGGCATTAAGTCTCGTCGTCCCCTAGCTCTGAAATCTAGGATATAGGGGAATCTGTCATCTCTAGTCTTGAACTACGTGTGCACACGTTCTCTGAATCCATCAATTCCATATATGTACCAAGTTACAACTGAGGTGGGTTTTTCCCCTGTGCCTAAAAAAACTATAAAATCATGCTTTAAAAGTTACAACTTTCTAAAATATTTCTCAAACAACTGGAAATAAATTTGGCTAACGCCCCATGTGCTGAAAAGTAAGTCTTGAATAAAAATAATTAAGTAAAATCAACTTTGAAAAAGAAAGGTCCACTCACAGATTTGGAATTTAGATGGCATTTCTTCCCTTTATCGAAAAAGATTGTGGTTCCTACGATGATCTATAATTGATAAACTTGGTTAGAACATAAGTCATGGATCATGCTTTGGAACTAAACTAAGTTTCCCAATTCAACTAATCTATAATCACCACATGGTGTATTTGTTGGGATGTATGCCCTAGAGCTGCATGTAATGTAAACAACTTTATATTTTATGAAATAAAATGATACATTATTCATTTGTCAAAGTGTTTGTTTAAATTTCGTATATTGTAAATTATCTTGATTACCCTAGATTACTTATGTGCCTTCAGACTTAGTGTATGAGTGTCATACACAAGAGGATTTAAGTTTGAAGTTAGTAATCTTAAATAGTCCATAGAGAGCAAACAAAGCGGGTACTTTGCTTGTTGTTTATCTATAGCTGCGGTTCATTCTATATTTATATGGCGACCTTGATCCGTGATCGTCCATGTAGAGACATGAGAATGAAGGCACCTTGTATGATGTGATCATATAGAACTGGACCTAGATGGAAATGAAATTCTTATAATATCCGTTAAAATAAAGAAAGTCATTTCGATCTACTAGATGGTCATATATGGATTGATCTTAATCATGAGTGTACTACAAACTCCTACATGACAGGCTATGTCCTTTGATTTACAAAGGTGAGGTTGGTGTAGCAGTCCCAACCAATAGCTACGTACTTTGGGGGCATGGTCTGTTGTGTAGCTGGGAACTTTTTACATAGATATGGAGTTCACTCCTTCTTACGAGAAGTAGAAGAGTATCTTCCTTAATGGTAGATTCGGTACTTGAATGGTTAGAGCGCTCAAGTATTTCTATTACGAATAGAAAGATTAAAATTCATAATGGTTATGGATAAATCGTTCATTAGAGAATCTATGGTACTTAAGGTATAAATAATTAGAAGGGTATAATATATATTATGACCCGGCTCTAATTACGAGATACTCGTGACGGGTCAATTCATATATAGTGACTATAGACACCGATTTGGTTCGACTTAATATATCATATGCAGTAACGAGAGTGCAACTTTTGGTTTTTAGTGGAATAACCCAGAGTTAATAATTCAGAATATTTAATTAAGAGCTTAATTAATATTTCGAGATTATTGGAGCTCGGAACCGTAGGTCCATTTGGTCCCCATGCTAGCTCGATATACTATAGCAGATTTAGTATAATTGGATAGTCCAATTATATACTCACAAATATATAAATATTATTAATATGATTAATAATATCATTTTGTCACACTTGAGACTATATATTAAAAGTTAATATATAGTTTTAATAATTATATGATAATTATTAAATAGATAAAATTAAAGTATATTTGATATAATTTAATAAGGCATTATTGGAATTTCAAGTTTTGGGTTTAGGAAACCCTTAATTACTTTTCGAAGTTATATTTTTCAAAAGGATTAATTGAATATTTAATTTTTTAACATTTTCTCATTATGGTAATTAAGACTGTTGTTACAAATTTTTTGGATTCCTTACATGCTTGGCCGATTTTATGAGAGAGGAAGCGAAAGGTTTTGTTGATTTTTGGAAATTAATAAACTAAGTATAAAAGAAATTTTGATTTTCTTTTGTCATTCCCTAATTCATTCTAAACCCTAGCCACCTTTCATCTTCTTCTTCATTCTCTCAAAAGTTGAGAAAGAAAAAAACAAAAGAAAAGAAGAAAAACAAAACAAAACACAAGTGTGATATTTCTCTAAATAGTTTAGGGAATAATATTGTGAGTCTTGCCCACACACGTTTCTGTTGGTAATGAGATATAGTTCGGAAGACTTTGTGGTGTCGAACGAATAATCATCTTCATTTTATTCTTGTATGTACTCGGCAGTGAGGCTTTACTTTGCTCACTGCCGCCCCTTTACTTGGTGAAACAGAACTCGGTTTGTTTTCGTTTTAGTCCAGTTTTTTTGGGGCAACATTTTATGGTGTTTTAAAGCTGTTTTCAAGTGAAAAATCAGAACCAAAACACAGCCACTGTCCATGCATTTAAGGGGTTGTTTCGGTAGTGCACTTGGCGAGAATCGGGTCCAAAACATTCCAGTTTCTGAGATCTGATCAGAGCTGTTCACGGACTATTTCGAGGCTGATTTAGGGCTGGAATTTTGTCTAAAACTGAAGAAAAATTTCAGTAGTGGTGCTGGTCACATTTGACTACTCAAAGGGAAGGGTAGAAAAATTTTCAAGTCCGACCCGTGTGCCTAAACCGCTTTCGCTGCACAAGGAAAGCGTTTCCTACAATTGGCATCGAGAGAAAGGTTGAAAAGTGTTCTTAACCCTTCACTTTTTCATTTAAAGTTATTGTTTTTATATATTTGTATGAGTTATAAATATTGATATGCATGGTTAGATGAGTAGGCACAAAATAATCTGCATATGATGAATGACTATTGTTTTTCATGTGATGAATTGATTTTGCATTGGTTGTAAATTTTTTCGGCTCTTATTTTATTGTTGGTTTTGATTTTGGGATGTAAAGCCATAAGGCCAATTTTTACAATTGTTATAATTTTAATTTTCCAATGTAAAAATTTCAATTGTTGTAATTTGGAGCACCGAATTCGAAAAAGGAGCCAACACTACCTTGGAGCGTGATTTGAAGACCAAAGGATGGCTTGGGTATTTTTGTACTAATTAGATTAGTATAGGAAAAATAAGAGCCCAGTCAATGCAAAATATTTTTTTATGTTATATGTATGCTTAATTCGAATTGTTTGAATAACATGTCATATACCTTAGGGTGCCTACTCTTGCATTTTACATGCCATAATATGAATTGGATGCATAATAATTATAGACATGAAATGTGATTTTATGTGATTTAAAATATTTAAATTAAAATATGATATGCATGAAAAAATAATTAATTGAATTAATTAGTTTTATGGTTTAAAATTTGAATTCTAATATATTGGGCTAAATAAGTGCATAATAAATTCCATTGGTATATAGGATGGAAACCCGGACATAAATTCCATAGCCGAATCTGAATGGATGGTAATGTGTGTTGGACAATTATGACCCATAACATCACTATTTGTAAAAGACATGGTGTTCTTTGTACAAATTAACTACGTGACAAAGGAAATTGCTCTTTTATCATTTTGTAATTGGATTAGTTGGATATATAAATGATAAAAGTCCATATGATTAGTACCAGATTAATAAGATATGAGACATTATTAATCCACGAAAGGTTTAATCATTAAATATCCCTAGTCGTAGTATTATCGAGACTGGACATCGATAATGCAGAATAGACTAGTATTGCACTTATGCGCATTTTGGAAGCTTAACGGCATAGTTCTCATATATTTAAGTATTGGATACTTATACAAGTGTAATAGGAGGTTTTGTTTACCGATGGTACGGGAACAGCTTTGCTCTGGATAGACCCCTCAGAATCCCATTGGTAGTATGACTATGTGTCTATGGGAATCCGAATCAGGGTAGATGTATTTGGTCTTAACCTGAGACTTGCATCGCTAATACTTTAGACAATCAATATGCTTTGGTTTTGATCGTTCGGGGCTTTAACAGGTTCTGTGTACGCCTCTTCTGGGTATACTGAGAATCGTAGTGTATTTGGTGTGATGTTAAGATGGAAGTATCACTTCAGTCATATGGAGATGATGATCACGTAGGATACAGATTTGGTACTCTTAAATGCTACAGCTATCGGGATAATATGACAAGATCATGATTATCCGATTACAGAGACTAGTTGCTACTGATCCGATTTATGCTTCGTACGGGACAGACACAATTCCAGCCCCAGGCCTAGCATGTGACATATGATATTGGTTCGTAATACATAATACTTATTATACTACGCTTGATAAAGATTATGTATTCCTTAAAAGAATATTTCTGGAGAATTGGGTAGGCACGATGCTTTGCTAGAAGCCAACCATGTCTTATAAATCGGTAAGAACGTGGTACTAGGTATGCACATGTTCGGATAGTCCGACGACCGGATTTACTGCCAACATATCCAGAGATCTCATTGGTCGCTTCCCAAAGATTCACCGATGATATTTGACTCGAACAGAATTAATCGAGGATTAATTGGAAGAGAGAGAAAATTAATTTGGGATTAATTGCGGCAAGAATTTATCTGGGATAAAATTCGGATAGAAGAGAGAGAACGATTAATTTGGAATTAATCGATTAAATAATATATTGGATATATTAATTGAAATTAGGTTTCAAAGCGAAATTAAAATTTGATTTTAATTCGGGTAAACGAATTAATTTATAATTATTTTGTAAGCGACTTTAATAATAATTTTGCAAGGCATAATTATTTAATTAAATTATATTTAGTTATGTCGCAATGGAAAATTCGTTTAATTCGGAATTAAATGAACTCGGGCCTGAACTGTTGGGTTTCTATTAAGTCCCAAGATTGAATTTCAAGAAATGAAACATATATGTGAATACTCATAAAAGCATGGCGGAATCATACTTACAACGATCGGATTTGGCGATGCGAGGAACAATAAAAACTTCAAGCTTTAATCCATGGTGCTCTCGGCTTTTGGCTCCATTTTGTCCTCCAAAAATTCGGTCCAAGCTCCAAGCTTTCGAATGGTGATTCCATGCTCACAATTTGGTTTCCCAATCACCTTCGCAAGACTCCGAATGTGTGCTAGCACTCTTGAAATTTTGCCACAAAACTTCCTATGCTTCTCCTTCATGTCTCGGCTTTGACAGAAAATTGAAGAAGAAAATGGCCCAAGGCCGTGAGAGAGGAGAGAGTGAGAAGAGAGAATGAGTTGTGTTAGGTTAGTTTTGTTTTCCAAAAACAAATAATAGATATACCAAATCCAAAATTTGGTAAATGGCATTAAAGCCTCCAACCACCAACATCAATCAATAGTGACATCTTGTCAATCACTCAAACTGACTAGACATCACATCAATCAAAGTGACTAATGATTTGACGCTTGATGTGACTTGCGATCCGCACTTAAATTCGCAATGCGAGTGCGCCCGCAAACACTCCCGGGCTCGGGTTCGGGTTCGCTAATTCCAAATTAATGAATTTTTCGTTGCGACGTAATTAAATAATTATGCCTAGCAAAATCACTATTCACGTCGCTAACGAATTAATTCTAAATTAACTCATTTTCCCCGAATTAAAATCTAATTTTAATTCCGCGTTGAAATCCAATTTCGTATAATATATTGAATATATTATTTTATCGATTAATTCCAAATAATCATTCTCTCTATTCATTAATATTTTATCCCAGATAAAATATCTCCGTAATTAATCCCAGATTAATTTTCTCTCTCTACTAATTATCCCATATTAATAAAGTGTGAGTCATACGTCATCGGTGAATATTCGGGAAGCGACCCATGAGATCCCTGGATATGTTGGCAGTAAATCCGGTCGTCGGACTATCCGAACACGTACGTACCTAGTACTACATTTTTACATTTTAACCGATTTACAAGACATGGTTGGCTTCTAGCAAACACCGTAGCTACCCAATTGTCCAGAAATATTATTACTAGAAATGTGATCTATATCAGGCGTAGTATACGTAGTATTGCGTATTTCGATCTAGTATCGGATGTCACGTGCAAGGCCTGTGGCTGGAATTGTGTATGCCCCGTACGAAGCACACATATCGGATCTCTGGTAACTAGTCTCTATAATCGGATAAACATAACCTAGTCATAATATCCCTATAGCTGCAGCATATAAGAGAACCAGTTTCGTATCCTACGTGATCATCATCTCCACTATAACTGGAGTGATACTTCCGTCTTGACGCACAAAACTGACCGACGTAAACACACACGTATAACGCAAGCGCACGTATCGTTCAAGTAGTATAAAAATATCGATCCCACGAGGACTTAATATCTAAACTATTAATTTTATGAAGTTAAATGATTACTAATATCTAACAAGTTGATTGATTGATTTGAAATGGTGACGATTCTAAATTTAAAAACAAGTAAATAAAATTGTCGAAGATAGGTTTTAAGAAAATTCAATATTAAAAACTATCTAGGGTTGTGATTTCTTCCAATATCATTTAAAGATGAAGTGATTATCTTAAAGTTGGGTAATATATTGATTTATTAACCTGGAACACTAAATTATGTGTAAGCCTCTGTCGATGGTCAGACACAAATACCAGTTTAACCCAATTGAACCATATGTCTATGTCAACCAAATTATCTGGATTCATTAAGTTTAAGTCCCAATTATGGCTACCCCCGCCCGACAGGTATATTCCTATCCTGTAAGGAAATCTATTAAAGGGTTATCTATCCTCAAGGAAGATCGTGGGCTATTGAGTCTAAGGCTGAAACCTAAAATCCCTATGTCTAGTTCATTTTAGATTTACCAGATCAATTTTATTAATGGCCAGTTAATGAAAAAAAATTAAGTTTAAGACTCAATAAATAAATCTTTATATTACCCAAGCTATAATCTAACCCTTATAAAACGGTGATATTGGATTTCATCACAACCCCAGATAACTAATTTAGTTACAAACATAACTAGGGCTAGTAAAAACTTGAAAATAAAAGACATAAAGTAAAAATGCGGTAAAGTAAATACTGAAAAGAAATTACAATAAAATAAAATGCTAAGGTAAAAGGAATTACTTTTACTACTACTAATTTAGATATCTCCCATAAAATTATATAAACTTGTGATTCTTTTTCCAACCAGCCATATAGGCGGTAACCTGATTAAGTCAAATTAAGTCCAACCAGCCATAAAGGCGGAACCAAAATTAAATTACCAACCGACCAATCTGGCGGTATCCTTTATTAGTCAGGTTTAAATCAGATTAAAATGAATTACCAACCGACCAATCTGGCGGTATCCTTTTTAAGTCAATATTTTAAATAGTGAATATATTATTTTTAAGGGAGATTAATCTAAATAGTAACAGTAAAAGAATTACCTTTCACCCTAGCTGGGGGAGTTACCTCCTCATGGTAAATAATAAAAACTGTAAAAAGTAAAAAGTAAAAATTAAATTACTATATTAACAAAACGTAATTAAAATTAATTACAAAACTAAAAACTAAAAACTAAAAATTAAAAGAAAGTAGAGAGAGAAACTCTCTCTTTAGAAAGATTATAAGAGAGAGAGTGGTGCACTGAATTCTGAAATCTCGAGCTCAATTTATAGGCCTCGGTAGGATTCCAATCGCGTCGCGACGCCAGGACCTCAGCGTCGCTACGCCAGATTTTGTCGACGTGGCACGCTCTGGTTCGCTGGTTTGAAGATTCTGGATAAGCTGATAAGGTGACACGTGGCGCGGTGGTTGGGCTTCAATTATTGTGACACGTGGCGGCTTCTGATTGGTCGCTGAGATTCTTATCCGCCACGTGTCATAAGGATAGGATATCCATAATTGATGCTGACGTGGCGATGACGTGGCGGTGAGTGGCGACGACGTGGCGACACGTGGGAAAGAGACTGTCGGCACCGTAGAATTGCGACACGTGTCACTTCCTGATTGGCTGATGATGATGTGGCACGACACGTGGCAATTTGACTTGTTGACTTGCTGACGTGGCTGATGACATGGAATGACACGTGGAACACGTGGCGATGATGACTGTCGGCACCGTAGGATGCTGACACGTGGCACGGCGCATGTTAGCAGATCGGCTGTGATGGTGACACGTGGCACGGCGCATTTTAGCAAAGTCAAACTTTTCTCAGATTCTGATTTGTGGACCCGGCGCACGTTAGCACTGTTCGGCGCATTTTAGACGTCGCGACGCGAAAGGCTTGGCGTCGCGACGCGCTTAAGACCAAAATATCCCTGTTGACGCATTTTTGTCCGTTTTTGCCCCAAATTGCCTCCAATGCTTTCCAAACTTTATTTATCTACAAAATAACAAAACAATACATCAAAACGTTCACAAAACTCGAGAAACTATACAAAATATTAGGTTAAATGAGTGGGAAATAGTGATATAAATACCACTCATCACACCCCAAACCTAACATTTTGCTAGTCCTCGAGCAAAACAAAAAATAAATTAACATAAATAAATTAACTAAGCCACTTTCGTAGGGATCACGGTTGCATTTAGCGTATGCAACAAGCCTTTAAACCCCTAGGTGTCCCTAGTGGACAAGTTGTAGTCTCGTGAGGGTTTACAGCAATGATACCCACAAACATTTTTACAAAAGTAAAAAGTTAGTTAAAACTAATGCACACAAAAGCAAAAAGACAAGCGAAAAGAAAATAAAGATTTAGTGACTAATCAGGTGAAACTTCTACTCCAAGTTACTAGTTGTTTTGTTTTATTCTAAATTACTGAATAAGTAAATTCTCCGATTATTTTTACCATTCTCATATACACAGCCAACAAAATATTAATCAATTTATTTTTGCCCACAACAGTCATAAGTGCAGTTGATAAGAGAGTAATATTTTTGTCCTAAAGTTCTATCAGATTTCACACCTTTTTGGAGCAATGGAATAATTTTTCAGATTTTTCATATTTTTTTTTTTTTTGATTTTTTTTTATATACAATATCTTCCATCTATGTAGCGAGTGTTGGGTCGGTGGCTCCCAAACCAGTTGGCTTTAGGGCACCAGGTGTTAAGACACCCCTACGGACTTAATTACTCAGACTTCAGATATATATATTTTTGCAGCATCTTCGATCCATGTAACGAGCTTTGGGCCAGTGACTCCCAAACCAGTTGGTTTTAGGGCACTAGGTGTTAAAACACCCTTACAGACTTAATAACTCGGATCTCAACGTTTTTTTTTTTTTTTTTTTTTTTTACCATCTCCTTTTTTTTGAGATGCTTCCTCCAATTAAACTAGAGCACTGAATATTACAAACTTTTCAATTTTAGCTCATGTCCGTATGTTACTATATATGTTGATAATCTGTCAACTGAGCATATGAAGATCCATTTTAGTCCGTTTTAAGGAGAATTCACAAATTAAATAATTCAAAATAAAATAAACAAAAATTAACTTGTTTCGAAATAGGTTTGAGATACGTCTCAGGAGTGGAAACTCCTTACTCGGCTATCTCTTACCAATTTCACATTTTAGTCAAAATAAAAAAAAAAATGCAAAATATTTTTGTAATTTTTTGAAATTTTTCAATTTTTTTTTTTTTTTTCGAAAAAATTTGGACTAAAAATAAAAACAACATACAAACTAAAAACAAGGTACTGATCAACTAATTCCCTCCCCCAAACCTAAATGAGACATTGTCCCCAATGTCTTAAACAGTAAAAGGAGAGTTAAGAAGGTCGTACCTGGTTAGCTGAAATCTACAGGAAATTAAAGGTTAAGATCCAGATTAATCCGACGCCTCTTACCACGATCGTCCTCGGACCAATTTATCTTTGAAAGGATAGGGTCAACTTGTGGTTCATAGGCTATGAGTTGGTCTATTAGATCCGGAGCAGTTCTGGCAGTGAAGAGGAGTTCTTTCAAAGGTTTTGACACGAACCCATTTCTCCGAGCATCATCAAGAAACACACAAAGAAAATCATAAAATCCATCAACATTGAGCAATCCAAGCGGTTTCTGGTGTATGTTCAGGTTCGCCCAAGATAGAACTATAAAAAAATTTCCTCCAATGTACCCAAACCACCTGGCAAAGCGATAAAAGCATCAGCACGGTTAATCATTTCTACCAGTCGTTCAGACATACCTGGCACGATCAGTTCCTCTCCGTTTGATGATCCAATAAGATTTGCCTCTGCCAAGGGTTTTGGGATGATTCCCAAAACATGACTGCCTCCTTCCTGTACAGCCTTTGAAACGATCCCCATAAGTCCAAGATTTCCTCCGCCATATATTAAGTGCATATTCCTTGCAGCTAAGACTCGACCCAATTCCTGTGCTGCTTCTACGTATTGTGGTTTAGTACCAACACTACTACCGCAAAACACACAGATATTTTCAACTCGTCTTCTTGAAGTGGCTTCCATTTTTTATGTATTTCTTTCTCAACTCTGGATGCCTTCAAAAGTGCAATGACGGGCTGAATTTATAGTACCTGAAAAAGGGTGAGTAATAATAGCACAAGTATCTTCCAGAGGACGATTAGTAGCGAATTAATATCGTGATAGTCAAAAAGGTCTGGATCCTGTCGAAGAAAATAAAAGAAAACAACAAAACAAATCACAATTATTAAGAAAAGACAAAGAGATATAATATTTACAAGAAAAGTAACGGCTTGATTGACGTCTATGCGTCAGGGACAAGCTTCCCATCCAATTTTCTTATAAATTGGCAAACAGGGTCTTTTTGAGTCAGATTCCCGAGACTTAACAGTTGTCTTTCCTTTTGAATTGTGTATGTAATTTGCGAATGGCTATATTAACATATCCACTGGGATGCGTCTCAAGAGTTAAAGATATATCATCTAAAGACTCCTTACTCAAGCCATCCCTAATGAATTTAATTTTGTCTTCGCGATTATCAGACACCATTCCTAAAGAACGACAACGAGTGTTGCAATTAAATCGTGCACATTTGAAACAAACACCCATTTGCTTAGCTCTACGTTTCTTTGCATAGGTGCTTCTTCCAAAACCAGGCAGATGTGAAATAAAAGAGTCAGAAGACTCACCTGCCAATCGGACTCGTGCTTCAATTACCCAACGAATATCATTAGGAATACCATGGATTGTCAGTACCTCATCCGTTCCAAGCGAGCTTTGTAGACTTTATCAGAGATTTTGGAGGGAGAGAAGGAAATTGCTTGTGAAGATTTGCGAGAGCATCTTCCATTTGAAATGACTAAACCTGCAAAAATTAAACACACAAAATAAAACACACCAAATCACAATATATACACAAATTGCATGGGTTGCCTCCCTGCTAGCGCTAAGTTTAAAGTCGTCAGCCAGACTTGACTTCTCGAACGTTAAGCTGGATCTGAAAGTGTAACACTTTCTTTTTGTCGCTCAAATGATTCTCCCCAGTAGTGCTTGACACGCTTGTTTTTAACCTTGAAAGTTTTGTTAGCGTCAGGATCATGTATCTCAACGGCTCTATTTGGTAAAACTTTGGTGATCACAAATGGACCTGACCACCGTGATTTTGGCTTCCATGGGAAGAATTTCACCCTTGATTTGTTTAACAGTACCTTCTGCCCTGGTTCCAGTTGTATGCGCACTAACTTCTCATCATGTCTCTTCTTGCCATTTTCTTTGTACAATTTGGCATCCTCAAAAGGCTGATTGTGAAATTCCTCCAATTCGTTGAGCTGGTGGAACTTTTTCTTTTCTGTTGCTTGTAGTGCAAGAATTGGCTCTTTCAGTGCAAAAGATGCTTTATCTTTAGGCTCCACAGGCAATTGACATGTTTTAAGTTTGTCAGTAGAACTTTGTCTTTCATCAGAGTTCTGAATGGTACTGTGTATCACATCGAGTTTGAAACATTCCTCCTTCTTTTCATCATCTGGGAAATTCATGGCCTTGAAAACATTGAATGTTACTTCTTGGTCTGTACCCTCATGGTTAGTTCTCTTTTTGTACATCAATAATGGTTCGACCTGTAGCCAAGAATGGTCTCCCAGGATGATTGGCACGTCTGCGTCTTCCTCCATATCAAGGACAATAAAATCTGCTGGGAAAATGAATTTGTCAACCTTGACCAGCACATCCTCAACTACACGCCTCTCGGAAATACGAGCGTTCTATCAGCAAGTTGTAGTGAGACTGAAGTTGGCATTGTTTCTCCAATCTGCAGTTTCCTGAAAATAGAAAAAGGCATCAAGTTAACACTCGCACCTAAATCACACAAAGCCTTACCAAAGTTATGTTCTCCTATGACGCAAGGAACAGTGAAACTGCCAGGATCTTTCAACTTCGGGGGAAGTTTCCTCTGAATGATAGCACTGCATTCTTCTGTTAATGCTACTGTCTCGTAATCTCCCAATCTCCGTTTTTTGAAAGAATATCTTTCATGAATTTGGCATAGGTGGGCATTTGTTCCAACGCTTCTGCAAATGGAATGTTGATATGCAGCTTTTTGAAGATCTTCCAGGAACGGAAAATTGCTTGTCCAATTTATTCTTCTGAAGACGTTGAGGAAAAGGTGGAGGTGGAGTGATCTGTTCTTTTTCCTTTGCTTCTTTTTCCTCCATTGTTGCTTTGTTTCTTTTGGAACTTCCTCAGCAGTTGAATTGACTCCAACATCTTTGTTGATTTCAGTACCGCTTTTTAACATGATGGCATGACATTGTTCCTTCCCCATGTTTCTTGGATTTGGCTCTGTGTTGCTAGGAAGGGTACCTGGCGGTCTGTAACTCTGAGCATTTGCCAGTTGTCCCATTTGATTCTCCAGTGCTTTAATAGAAGCAGATTGACTTTGAATTAATGTTGCTTGGGATTGAAACATAGCATCGTATTTTGCTTCTTGCTTTTTGAACATCTCTGCAAACCATTCTTTCATTTCTGGTTCTTTTTCATGCTCCTGGCCTTTGTTCTGTTGCTGGAATTCAGGTGGTGGATAGTTCTGCTGTTGGCCTGAATTGTTGCTCCATGAAAAATTAGGATGATTCCTCCACCCTGGGTTGTAGGTGTTGGAATATGGATTGTTCCCCTGTCTGTTGAAATTGTTGACATAATTCACCGTTTCTTCATGTTGGTTTGGTTCTGGTGCTCCTCCATATGGTGAACTTGTGGATCCAGCGATGTTCACAACTTGCGTGCTAAGTGTTTCTAGACATTTGCATATCTGATCCAGCCTGGTATTCACTGCTGTGTTTGCTCCAACTTCATAAATTCCTGCAATTCTTTGGATCATGCTCCTTTCTGTTGGCCACAAGGAATTGTTGTTGGCCATTTCTTCGATTAGGTCCCAGGCTTGATCTTCTCTCTTTTGCCATCAAGGCTCCTCCAGCAGCAGCAGCATCGATTGTGGTTCTCATTATTCCAGAAAGCCATTATAGAATGTTTGGACTTGAAGCCATTTTGGAATCTCATGGTGAGGACATTTCCGGAGTAAATCTTTGTACCTTTCCCAAGCTTCGCAGAGGGATTCTGAATCTTGTTGTACAAAGGATGTGATGTCATTCCTCAATTTTCCGGTTCTGGCTGGTGGAAAGTACTTTGCAAGAAATTTGGTGGCTAAAGTGTTCCAAGTTGTGATGGAACCTGCTGGTAGTGAATGTAGCCAAGCTTTAGCTCTGTCCTTCAAGGAGTATGGAAAACACGCAGTCTCATTGCTTCTTCAGCTTCTCGGTTGTAATTAAAAGTGCCGCAAACTTCCAGGAAGTTGCTGATGTGGGAATTAGGATCTTCAGTTGCATTCCCCCCAAATTGAACTGACTGCTGAATCATCTGAATGCATGTTTTGATGTCACACACATTTGCTGGTAAGGGAGGAAGTACAATACAGGAAATGAGTCTGTCAACCCATCGAATGGTTCTGTCTCGAATGGGAATTGGTGGTGCAACGTTCAAAGGTTCAGGTTCCATGTTGACTAAAGCTTCTTGGCCTTCTCGCCTTTCCCTTCTCAACTGTCTGATGGTTCTTTCAATTTCTATGGGTCAAGCGGTCGGAGTTCAAAGCTTCTGGTTCGTCTCATGTAGTTTCTGAGAACCTGAAACACAAGAAAACAAAAACAATAAGTAAAAGGAAATTAGATACAAGTAACGTATCTAACCCCTAAACTAATAGTAAAAGATAAATAAGTCCCCGGCAACGGCGCCAAAAACTTGACCGGCGTAAACACACACGTATAACGCAAGCGCACGTATCGTTCAAGTAGTATAAAAATATCGATCCCACGAGGACTTAATATCTAAACTATTAATTTTATGAGGTCAAATGATTACTAATATCTAACAAGTTGATTGATTGATTTGAAATGGTGACGATTCTAAATTTAAAAACAAGTAAATAAAATTGTCGAAAATAGGTTTTAAGAAAATTCAATATTAAAAACTATCTAGGGTTGTGATTTCTTCCAATATCATTTAAAGATGAAGTGATTATCTTAAAGTTGGGTAATATATTGATTTATTAACCTGGAACACTAAATTATGTGTAAGCCTCTGTCGATGGTCAGACACAAATACCCAGTTTAACCCAATTGAACCATATGTCTATGTCAACCAAATTATCTGGATTCATTAAGTTTAAGTCCCAATTATGGCTACCCCCGCCCGACAGGTATATTCCTATCCTGTAAGGAAATCTATTAAAGGGTTATCTATCCTCAAGGAAGATCGTGGGCTATTGAGTCTAAGGCTGAAACCTAAAATCCCTATGTCTAGTTCATTTTAGATTTACCAGATCAATTTTATTAATGGCCAGTTAATGAAAAAGCATTAAGTTTAAGACTCAATAAATAAATCTTTATATTACCCAAGCTATAATCTAACCCTTATAAAACGGTGATATTGGATTTCATCACAACCCCAGATAACTAATTTAGTTACAACACATAACTAGGGCTAGTAAAAACTTGAAAAAAAAGACATAAAGTAAAAATGCGGTAAAGTAAATACTGAAAAAAATTACAATAAAATAAAATGCTAAGGTAAAAGGAATTACTTTTACTACTACTAATTTAGATATCTCCCATAAAATAATATATAAACTTGTGATTCTTTTTCCAACCGCCATATAGGCGGTAACCTGATTAAGTCAAATTAAGTCCAACCAGCCATAAAGGCGGAACCAAAATTAAATTACCAACCGACCAATCTGGCGGTATCCTTTATTAGTCAGGTTTAAATCAGATTAAAATGAATTACCAACCGACCAATCTGGCGGTATCCTTTTTAAGTCAATATTTTAAATAGTGAATATATTATTTTTAAGGGAGATTAATCTAAATAGTAACAGTAAAAGAATTACCTTTCACCCTAGCTGGGGGAGTTACCTCCTCATGGTAAATAATAAAAACTGTAAAAAGTAAAAAGTAAAAATTAAATTACTATATTAACAAAACGTAATTAAATAATTACAAAACTAAAAACTAAAAACTAAAAATTAAAAGAAAGTAGAGAGAGAAACTCTCTCTTTAGAAAGATTATAAGAGAGAGAGTGGTGCATTCAATTCTGAAATCTCGAGCTCAATTTATAGGCCTCGGTAGGATTCCACGCAGGGTCCGCTACGCTAGCTTTTGTCGACGTGGCACGCTCTGGTTCGCTGGTTTGGATTTCTGGATAAGCTGATAAGGTGACACGTGGCGCGGTGGTTGGGCTTCAATTATTGTGACACGTGGCGGCTTCTGATTGGTCGCTGAGATTCTTATCCGCCACGTGTCAGATAAGGATAGGATACCAATAATTGATGCTGACGTGGCGATGACGTGGCGGTGATGTGGCGACACGTGGGAAAGAGACTGTCGGCACCGAATTGCGACACGTGTCACTTCCTGATTGGCTGATGATGATGGGTGCACGACACGTGGCAATTTGACTTGTGACTTGCTGCTGACGTGGCTGATGACATGGAATGACACGTGGCACACGTGGCGATGATGACTGTCGGCACCGTAGGATGCTGACACGTGGCATGGCGCATGTTAGCAGATCGGCTGTGATGGTGACACGTGGCACGGACGCATTTTAGCAAAGTCAAACTTTTTCAGATTCTGATTTGTGGACCCGGCGCACGTTAGCACTGTTCGGCGCATTTTAGAGACGTCGCGACGCGGAAGGCTTGGCGGCGCGCGACGCGCTTAAGACCAAAATATCCATGTTGACGCATTTTTGTCCGTTTTTGCCCCAAATTGCCTCCAATGCTTTCCAAACTTTATTTATCTACAAAATAACACAAAATACATCAAAACGTTCACAAAACTAGAGAAACTATACGAAATATTAGGTTAAATGAGTGGGAAATAGTGATATAAATACCACTCATCACACACCCAATACACTATGATTCTCAATATACCCAGAAGAGGCGTACACAGAAAGAACCGATTAAAGCCCTGGACGACCAAACCAAAGTATATTGAAGTGGCGCAAGTATTGCGGTAGCGGTGCAAGTCTAGGTTAAGACCAAATTAAACTACCCTGATTCGGACTCCATAGACACATCGTCATACTACCAATGGAATTCTTGAGGGGTCTATCTAGAGCGAAGCGTTTTCCGTACCATCGGTAAACACAACCTCCTATTACACTTTCATGAGTATCATATACCCAAATATATGAGAACTATGCCGTTTCTCCTACAATACGCCACAAGTGTAATACAGTCTATTCTATTCCGCATTATTGAAAGTCCAATCTCGATAATCCTATGACTAGATATTTAATGATTAAACCTTCGTGGATTGATACTGTCTCATATCATCTAATCCGGAACTAATCATCTGGACCTTTCATCATTTATACATATTGGTAATCTAATTACAATGATAAAAGAGCAATTCCTTTGTCATATAGTTAATTTGTACAACAACAAACCATGATCTGTACAAATAATGATGCTATGGGTCATAACTGTCGAATAATCTCCCACTTGGCCTATAGCCAATCACTCAAGTGTCCTACATCCGAACTATGTACGGTTCGCTCAAACTTCTGCTGAGGAAATGCTTTCGTCAGCGGATATACATGATTATCATCTGATGCTATTTATTCGATCATCACATCGCCACGATGTATGATCCGAACGAATCAGATGAATATTTGAATTATTTATTGGGATCGTTGATGAGACCATTAATTCTTTAGCTTGCGATGTAGCCTAGCTCAGCTGCTAACAGAACTATATCTAATCTAATTAGATTTATTATCGATCCAAATGGCTTCTATTGCTGCCTCAACTGCAGCAATATTCCACTTTTGTTGTTTATTCGGTAACAATATCTTGCATGGAAGATTTCCAGCTCACTGTTCCGTTATTCAAACTTTATAGTACCATTATTGCGACTTATAGTCATTATTATCAGTTAGGAAACTTGCAGTAGTGAACCCAGTCACTTTAAGTTCTCATTCTCCATAGTATAAGAAAGCATCATTTGTTCATCTAAGATACTAAAGGATGTTCTTAACATCAATCCAGTGACTATCACTTGGATTGGCCTTATTGTGACTCCATATGCTCAAAGCATATGAGACACTAGGTCGCGTACATTTTTCAATGTACGAGTTCTCGGAGAGTGCCAAAAAATTTTAGATCTATCCCAGTAGATCTTTATTCCTAGAATAAAGGTTGTTTCATGAAAGCCAAGCTTCACCGATTGTATTATTGGAATATCATTTCCAAGAAATGATATGTTATCATTATATAGGACATTCATTGTCAGTACCGCTCCCACTAGCCTCCTTATATACACAAGAATCATTTTCGTTTTGAATTAAATCATATACCATTATGATTACATCAAAGCGACAGTTCCAAGAACGCTATGCTTGCTTCAATCCATCCATGGATCGAATTAACTTGCAAACCTTGTTTGCTTGTTTTGGTACGACAAACCATTAGGATGTTATAAACATCCTCCAAAAGGTTTCTGTTAAGGAAAACGGTTTTGGCATTCAGCTGCCACATTTCATAAATGAAACATGCAGTATTAGCAAGCATTATCTAAATGGATTTAACCATGGCAACAGTTAAAAGGTTTCGTCGTAATCGACACAATGTTGAAAATGATACTTTTTCGCTACAAGCCCAGCTTAGTACATTGGTATGTTACCTTCAACGTATGTCTTCCTTGAAGACTTATATAGTACCAATAGGCATAATGCCTTCCGGTACATCAACTAGTATCCAAACTTAGTTGGTATACATGGAATCCATTTCAGACATCATGGCACTTTGCCATAACAGGGTCGATACCTTGTATCACTTCCTCATACGTAGTCAGTTCGTATTCCTCAATAAGATTGACATCTTTCTGAGGTGAGATCAGAAACCCATACCCAGGTTGTTTTCTGACTCTCTCCGACTTACGCGGTTCTTGTGTATTCGAAGATTATTGGTATAGTTTCATCCTTGATGAAATATTTGTGTTCCATTAACGACTCAATGCCTTGAATAGTATTACTCCCATTTTCATCGAGATTTACTTTCCTCCCACTTACCACTGCATATAGGTATTCCTCTTAGGAAAACCGCATGGTGAGCAATAATTACATTGTTCTCTTGTGAGTTGTATAAGTACTATACTTTGGTTTCCCTTGGATAACCTACAATTAGGCACTTATCCGATTTGGGTTCTAGTTTGGTATCATTCGAACATATGCCCAGCATACCCAAATCTTCAGGAATGAGAAAACCCTGTTTCTTTCCTGTTCATATCTAATATGAAGTCTGTCAAACAGATTTTTATGGAACCTTATTCAAAATAAGTTTTGCACTGATTAATGCGTATCTGTTGAAGGAAATGGCAGCTTAGAGCGACTCATGATTAACTTTATCATATCCAACAATATTTGGTTTCTCCGTTCGGACACACCGTCAAATTGACGTGTTTCGGGAGGAGTCCTC
Source organism: Zanthoxylum bungeanum (assembly GCA_019454045.1). Lineage (NCBI taxonomy): Eukaryota > Viridiplantae > Streptophyta > Magnoliopsida > Sapindales > Rutaceae > Zanthoxylum > Zanthoxylum bungeanum. Next base: position 41,327 of record SKCR01029066.1, on the reverse strand, counting down.
ATTGAAAGAATACTATACTCTTTCAAGTATTTGAGAAACTTGTTGCTTAAGTATTTTCCACCATGGTCTAACCGTGATGTTTAATACTTTAGCCGATCTATGTTATTTATTTCGTGTCGAAACTCTTTGAATATATCAAAATTTTCCGATTCGTGTTTCAAAAGAAACACATAACCATAACGCGATGCCACATCCGTAAAGGTCATGAAACATTCATATCCACATCTAGCCTAGCTAGACATGGGCCCACTTACGTCACTATGAACAAGGGCTAACAGATCAGTGGCATTTTCACTTTTACCAAGTAAAAAGGTGTTTTAGGCACTTTGCCCAATAAACTAGATTCGTAGACATTATTTGAATATATCAAATCCGTCATAGTATCCACTCTTCAAAATTGTGGATATACGAGTCTTGTTAATTGTGTCCCAGACAACAATGCCACAAATAAGTCTCACCTGATCAAACCAGTTTGAGCTATTTGTTTGTCATGTCATACGTTTGAGATTCATTTATATTCAAAATATAAACACTGTTATTCACATCTAATGTTCTTATCTCAATATCATCTTTATAAAATAAAACACTTTAGTGTTCTAGAATATAAAGGTATACCCACAACGGGTTAAACCTGATATAGAGATAATATTCAAGTCAAACTAGTTACATTTCAATAGTTTCCTAATTTAGTACATACCCGAAGGGTAGTTCCTAAACTTAGGTTTCTACGGTTAAAATAGCGACTGTCGTCCCGTTTCCGAATCGCAGATAGATCTCAACTGAAGTCAGTATCCTGCTCTCAGCAGATTATGCACATCATCACATATTTATGTACCATACTAAGTATCTAAAATCCAATTTTAATACTAGTAGTGAACATATTTATGACAAATATATTTGAAGTCGGAGCCTTGCCCATCTTCAATTCCTTCATGTCTGTCTTGTCCATACGACAATCACGCTTCAGTGACCCCGTTTGCCACAGTTAAGGCAGAAATTTTGGGATATGTCATTTATCTTCCCAAAAGACTATAATGACTTTGCCTTTGCCCATTTTCCACACCCCAGAAGCCTTTGGCCAAGCCTTGGCCTTCTAGAATGTTGAAGTAAGGTGTGCCTTGCGCTTCTTGCCCTATTGCAATTTAGTACTTCTAAGATCTAAGGATAGATCTATGAAGATCCTTCAATTTCAATATCATATTATAAGGATCTAAACCTTAGTTCTGACTAAGAAATTAAGGAGTCTATTTGGCAAGCTTAATGGATTAAGCACTAAAGTTATCATTACATGAATATTCCAAATATCATGTTCTACTATTTGCTCAACTCCGGGCTTAGGCCCAAGATGTTATTTTATCAAATAAAGTAACTTCTTAGTTTTCATGACTATCCTGAAGTTTTATTCCCAATTTGAAAATTAAAGTCGTTTAAAACGTTTTCACCCAGGATTATGTTCTAAACACTAATCTTTCAATTATCTTGATTCTAATAGTCCAACTATTTAATCAACGATCTTAGGTACTATTTAATATAATGATTACTATAGTCCAACTATATAATCAACTATTATTTAATTGGTTAAATTCAATTATATTGATACTATAATCAATTATAAAATCAACTATTAATTGAAATAGTTAATTCAAATATATTGATTACTATAATCCAATTAATAATCAACTATAAATGAAATAGTTTGAATACAGTCCAACTGTTTAATTTAAAACAATGATTAATTATTAGTCCAACTAATATATTAATGTAACGACGAAAAATTTGAAATGAGCGTGTATGGCAAGTAACTAAACGAATATTGCAAATTTAATACTTGCCTCCCACTATTTTTCGGCGAGCCTCTAACCCTCTGTTGAGTACTCGGGAAACCTTGTTTCCTAGTGGGCTAGGATCTCGTTAAATAACACACAATCTTGACTTTGGCCAATAAATTGTATGATAATTAACTAGGTAGATTTCTAAGATCAATTGGATCCCATCCAATTCCTAGATCCAGTAGGTGGACATCCAAGTCCGAAACATATATCTTATATATGCCAATATATCCAATATATTCCCTAACCTTTTCCTCTGAATCAAATAAGCCTTGGCTTTGGCACAACAAACTTAGTGATCCCAGTTAAGCGGAACCCATTGACTATGGAAAGCTTCATAATCAATGTTGATGGACAAGAAGTGATCTTGACTTTGGCCAACAAATCACAACTTGGACAAGACACCAATATGGAACAAAGCCTTCATGATTCAAACACATACGCGACGAACAAAGGTCTTGACTTTGGCCAACAAACCAATGCCAGTCTTGGATCTTGAGTAAGAATCACTCAATGGAAGGAAAAACGCTTAATATATTTTGAGGGTTTTTTGCGTAATTGGCAACCAATTAATTTCTTTGTTAAGGTCTCATCATCATACACCCTTAAACATGCATTCTAAATACATAATAAAGCGCATATAAATAAATTAATAATGATATGCGGATGGATATTTAAACACATTGTTCCTAGAACAAATCTCTCCATTTCCTCTCTCCCGCTAGCACAAGTATTACTTCTACCCAATTACATAAACACTTCTAAAGAAACCTTATTTACATTGAGGGGAATAGGTGAGAAGAGAAATACACAGAGTAAGGAGGTAAGGTAAATAGGCTGGACACGCAGGTCCAATAATAAATTCTAAATTTATTACAACAATTTCCAAAATTGCCCTCACCATCTAATATCCATCCGATATACATTATTCATACATCGCATCCATGTATTCACACAATCATGTTATCAATCAATCTAATCCAATTAATTAATCTGATAATTAATGACCATCCAATGTTCAAACAACGATTTGATTTTGCGCGAGTCAAACTCGTTTTACGAATATGTACTCAAAGTACGAATTCTTGAATTAAATTAAACTACAACATTAAATCCAATTCAATTTGTATTTAATACTAATTCATCTATTTAATTCCAAATTAAATAATTACACTTTTTAATGTACCTTTACGACTTAGATTCTAAATCTAATCATTACGGGTCTCAAAGCCTAATTAACATCTAATGTCAATTTAATTAAAGTCCAATGGGCTTTTAATTAATTTCTTAAGGCATGGACTTTTGGTCAATATGGGTCAAACCCAAATACCAAAGCCCATTTAAGGAATCACCCTTATTTGCCAAGAAACCAATTTAGGCCCATTAGGCCCAATTAAAATTAAAGGTCCATTAAGTCATAATTGGACTTTATGGATATGGTTTTGGGCCCAATTGGATCCAACCAATTAGCCTAAACCAAACTTGGCCCAACCAAGCCCATTAAGACCAATTAAAACTTTACAAGCCCAATTCCAAATTTGGCCCAATTAATTAACATACAAAATTCCAAATTTCACAATTAATTAATTTAAAGTGTATGCCATAATTAATTAACCAAATTAACATTTCCAAAATACTAATTCACTCAATTAATTATGCTCATTATCATCAACACATGTCCAACACATTTGAATCAAAAAATCACATCATTTTACATGCTTATAGTCTCGGCATTATGGGGATTTCTTTGTCCGATTCGGTTTTAATCCAATTAAATCCTAAATCAACATTACCCAATGTTTTCCAACTCATCCAATGATCAAAAACACAAATCACCATGACTATTTAGGGCACTCAACCATTCGGCCAAGCCAATGGATTTGGGGAAAATCAATCCAATACAATTTTCACAAAATTGATTATGTACAACTCAAAGTTAACATAATAAGTATATTCCAAACAATCAATTTCATCAAAACATGCTAAAATTCAATTTACCCAATTTTTACCCTAATCAAGTTTCATGCTCAAAATGGCTCTGATACCATTGTTGGGTTTCTATTAAGTCCCAAGATCGAATTTCAAGCAATGAAACATATATGTGAATACTCATAAAAGTATGGCGGAATCATACTTACAACGATCAGATTTGGCGATGCGAGGAACAATAAAAACTTCAAGCTTTAATCCATGGTGCTCTCGGCATTTGGCTCCATTTTGTCCTCCAAAAATTTGGTCCAAGCTCCAAGCTTTCGAATGGTGATTCCATGCTCACAAGTTGGTTTCACTATCACCTTCGCAAGACTCCACAAAACTTCCTATGCTTCTCCTTCATGTCTTTGACAGAAAATTGAATAAGAAAATGGCCCAAGGCCGTGAGAGAGGAGAGAGTGAGAAGAGAGAATGAGTTGTGTTAGGTTAGTTTTGTTTTCCAAAAACAAATAATAGATATACCAAATTCAAAATTTGGTAAATGGAATTAAAGCCTCCAACCACCAACATCAATCAATAATGACATCTTGTCAATCACTCAAAGTGACTAGACATCACATCAATCAAAGTGACTAATGATTTGACGTTTGATGTGACTTGCGAGTCGCACTTAAATTCGCAATGCGAGTGCGCCCGCAAACACTCCCAGGCTCGGGTTCGCTAATTCCAAATTAACGAATTTTCCGTTGCGACGTAATTAAATAATTATGCCTAGTAAAATCACTATTCACGTCGCTAATGAATTAATTCTAAATTAACTCATTTGCCCGAATTAAAATCTAATTTTAATTCCATGTTGAAATCCAATTTCGTATAATATATCGAATATATTATTTTATCGATTAATTCCAAATTAATCGTTCTCTCTCTTCAATTAATATTTTATCCCAGATAAAATATCTCCGTAATTAATCCCAGATTAATTTTCTCTCTCTAATAATCATTCCCAGATTAATAAAGTGTGAGTCATACATCATCGGTGAATCTTCGGGAAGCGACCCATGAGATCCTCGGATATGTTGTCAATAAATCCGATCATCGGACTATCCGAACACGTACGTACCTAGTACTACGTTTACCGATTTACAAGACATGGTTGGCTTCTAGCAAAGCACCGTGCCTACCCAATTCTCCAGAAATATTCTTACTGGAATATGTGATCTATATTAGGCGTAATATACATAATATTGCGTATTTCGATCTAGTATCGGATGCACGTGCAAGGCCTGAGGCTGGAATTGTGTCTGCCCCGTACGAAGCACATATCGGATCTCTGGTAACTAGTCTCTATAATCGGATAAACATGACCTAGTCATAATATCCCGATATCTGCAGCATATAAGAGAACCACTTCCGTATCCTACATGATCATCATCTCCACTATGACTGGAGTGATACTTCCGTCTTGACATCACACCCAATACACTATGATTCTCAATATACCCAGAAGAGGCGTACACAGAACCGGTTAAAGCCCTGGATGACCAAAACCAAAGTATATTGATTGTCGCAAGTATTATCGGTGCAAGTCTCAGGTTAAGACCAAATACACCTACCCTGATTCGGACTTCCATAGACACATAGTCATATTACCAATGGAATTCCGAGGGGTCTATCATGAGCGAAGCTATTTCCGTACCATCGGTAAACACAACCTCCTATTACAATTGCATGATTATCCTATACCCAAATATATGAGAACTATGCCGTTATGCTCCTACAACGCGCACAAGTGTAACACTAGTCTATTCCGCATTATCGATGTCCAATCTCGATAATACTACGACTAGAGATATTTAATGATTAAACCTTCGTGGATTGATACTGTTTCATATCATCTCAATCCAGAACTAATCATATAGACCTTTCATCATTTATATATCATGGTAATCTAATTACAAATGATAAAAGAGCAATTTCCTTTGTCACATAGTTAATTTGTACAACAACACCATGATCTGTACAAATAGTGATGCTATGGGTCATAACTGTCCAACATGAACGAAGTTGCATGTTGGATTGTTCGACTTAAATTTGGAATTTAAAAGTGGTGGGACCCACTTGACTTACATCAACAAGTTTGACTTGTGATGGAAGTTGTTAAACATTGTGTAAAGCTTGGATTGCTTTTTCAACATACAATCTAAACCAACACACTTTGTTTTTTTATTTTGAAACACATATACCAACTTTGATTTTTGCAACTGGTAATTGATTTTAAAAATCAAATATCAAGAAAACAAAATATTTAAAGGCAAGTCAACTTTGGAAGTGGTACTAGTTACTATTCAAAGCACACTTTCTTTCTTCTCCAAGCTCATTGCCGTGAGCTTCTCCTCTCCCCATTGAAGTTTTGTTGCAAAATTTCCTTTGAGCTAGCACTTCAAAGAGCAAATAAAGAGATAGGGAAACCAATCCCTTGAGTTTGGAAAACAAAGAAAAGCTTGGAGCTCTTCACAAACATCAAAAGTTTTTGAAATTCATCATCCAAACCAATCAAAGTAAGTTTATTCCGCAATCTTATTTTTGATTATTCACACAAAAAATCATCTTAGAGATCCTTAGCATGTTCTAGGAACACTAACAATGTGGTCTGCACTCGGGATACAATTCCAGGTACCATTGGATTTTATAACGCACTAAGATTAATTAAATAGTTTAATATTAATCTTGACCATTTTAGGATTCTAAAATTTTAAACCTATTAGTGTTCTAGTATTTTAAGAGTTAAAATATAATCGATCACTAATACCACTCTAATTAAATTAGTTTAATTGAGTAATACTATTAGTAGAGATTAATGGAAATTAGTGATACAAATTTTAAAAAATAAAAATTGGTTAGGTCACTAATGGTGAACAAGTGTAAATAAGAGTTATGATTTAGCCACCATAAATTTATCCACACTAGTTAAAATAAAATATTAGATATTTTATAAATAGAAACCTTAAACTTAAAATAGTGAGTAAGAGAGGGATATTGACCGGCGTAATCACATTCGTATAACGCAAGCGCACGTATCGTTCAAGTAGTATAAAAAGTATCGATCCCATGGGGACTTAATACGCGCTGACGTGTCAAGCGCTGATTGATTGGCTCCAGATTCTTATCTGCCACGTGGCATTTCAGATAAGATGATAAGGTGACACGTGGCAAGGCAGTTGGCAACTCAATGATTATACTGACGTGGCGATGACGTGGCGACATGTGGCGAAAGTGATTGTCGGTACCGTAGGATTGCGACCGTGGCACTTCGTGATTGGCTGATGATGATGTGGCGGTGACGTGGCACGTTGACTCGGTCAATTACTAATATGGATGATGACATCATTGACATGCGGGATGACACGTGGCGACACGTGGCGATGGTGATTGTCGACACCATAGAATAATGACACGTGGCACGGTGCATGTTAGCGGATTGGCTATGATGTTGACACGTGGCAGGCGCACATTAGCAAGTCAAACTTTTCATATTCTGACACGTGTCCACCGGCGCACGTTAGCAACTTTTGGCGCATGTTAGGCGTTGCGACGCCGAAGGCTTGCGCTTCGCGATGCGCGAAATGACCATTTTTCCATTTTTTTCCTTTTCACTGTTTTGGCCGAAAATCACCTCCAGAATGTCCTGAAACTTTATTTATCTATAAAATAACACAAAACACATCAAAATATTCACAAAACTCAAGAAACTATACAAAATATTAGGTCAAATGAGTGGAAAATAGTGATATATTTACCACTCATCAGATATACGACAATATATCTCGTGATCTCCGTTGTTAGTCCGAAAATATGAGATTCAAAAGGCACCTTGAGACGGTTTTGCTTTCGTCTCCCTACGGATGGTGTCCATTTTGGGTCAATATCAGGTTTGGATTTCGAGAGGATTGGGATTGTAGATGTATCTTGTGAACTAACCTACCCTACGGTGGCACTTCACTTGTTAATCGACTAAGATTGTCTCGATCTATCATGCAAGCACTTGATATACCCTACGACGACACTTACTTGTGGGATGATAGATTTCTGTGGAATAGTAATTCTCTTAAGTTTCTAATTCGTTATTCATGGTTCATGCATCATGTTTAATTTTATGCCAAAATTGTTTGATGATTTTATTATGCGATGAATGAATGTTAAATGCATGTTTATTTTATTTTTTAGCCACGATTTTTCCGATTATTTCCATACTCTCAAATGATAAATTAACGGGAGAAAATTATGTTAAGTGGAAAAGTAACAAGGACGATATCTTGGTCTGCGAAGACCTAAAGTTTGTCCTGACGGAGGAGTGTCCTCCCGAGCCGGCCATAAATACTGGCCAAGCTGTGCGCGATGCCTACCAGAAATGGGTCGCAGCTAATGAGAAAGCCCGCTGCTACTTGCTAGCAGGGATGTCTGATGTTCTTGCTGCAAAGCATGAACCTATGGCTTTAGCATCTCAGATGATGGAGTCATTGCAGGGTATGTTCGGGCAGCCTTCGGAGCGTTAACATTATGAGGCCAGGGTCACGGCGATGACTTCTAGGATGAAGGATGGGACATCAGTCCGAGAGCATGTCTTGAGGATGGTGACCTATCTCAACACTGCTGAAACCCATAGAGCTCGTATTGACGAGTGTAGCCAGGTGACCATGATTATGGAAACTCTTCCGAAGAGTTCCTACAGTTTAAAAGCAACTATGTTATGAACAAGTTAACTTTCACTTTGACCCAGCTGTTTAATGAGCTCACCCACTACGAGTCCATGCTTGTGGATCCTCGTAAGCCCAGTGCTGAGGAAAATGTTACCGAGTCTTCAAAATCTGTAAAGATGAAGAAGAATAGCACTGGGAAGGCTAAGGCTAAGACCATGAAGAAGAAGAACAAAAAAGGCTCCAAGGATGCCAAGCCTAAGGGAAAGTTTTTCCACTACAACAAGAACGGGCATTGGAAAAGGAATTGTCCTAAATACCTTGCTGAGCTGAAGGAGAAAAATGATACAGGTAAATATGATTTACTCGTTATCGAAACTCTATTAGTGGAGGATGATAAATCCGCTTGGATTGTTGATTCTGGAGCCACTAACAATGTTTGTTCTTCTTTGCAGCTACTTGACTCATGGAGAGACCTTGCTGAAGGTGACTACACCATGAGGGTCAGGACAGGGAATGCCGTTTCAGCAAGAGCCGTGGGAGTTTCCAGTTTAAATTTTATAAATAATAGTTATTTATATTTGAACAATGTGTTATTCATTCCTGGTTTTCATAGGAATTTGATTTATGTTTCTAAACTTTTGGATGATGGTTATTCAGTTTCTTTTAATAGCAATTTGGTTATTATTGGTAGAAATAGATTAACCATATGCACATGAAACTCATAAAATAACTTTTATGTGTTAAGACTGTTAACATATAGGTCACTGCTCAACGCTGAAATATTTAAGGTTGAGAAACCTAAAACTAAACAGCAAAATATTTCTCACGATGACATATATCTGTGGTATCTTAGACTTGGTCATATCAGCCTTGACCGAATATTGATAAAGAACAGAGACTTAAACTAGTTAAAGCTCGGAACTTTACCAGTCTGCGAATCATGTTTAGAAGGAAAAATGACCAAGAGACCTTTTACTGGAAAAGGTATAAGAGCCAGTCAACCACTTGAGCTAGTACATTCGGACGTTTGCGAACCGATGAATGTAAGAGTCCGAGGTGGTTATGAATACTTCGTCATATTCATTGACGATTATTCGAGATATGGGTATGTTTACCTAATGTAGCACAAGTCAAATACTTTTGAAAAGTTCAAAGAGTATCGTGCTGAGGTTGAGAACCAGTTAGGTAAAACAATCAAAACTCTATGATCAGATTGTGGATGAGAATACCTTGACAAAGATTTAGAGCAATTCTTAGTTGAGCATGGGATATTATCCCAGCTCACAGCAACTGAAACACAACAGCAAAATGGTGTTGCAGAGAGGAGAAATTGGACCCTACTAGACATGATAAGATCTATGTTTAGTTATAGCTCACTATCTAGTTCATTCTGGGGATATGCAATGCAAACTGCAATGCATATCCTTAATGTAGTTCCATCTAAGTCTGTTTCTAAGACTCCCTTAGAGTTATGGAGTGGTCGTAAAACTAGTTTATGACATTTCCACATATGAGGGTGTCCAACACATGTGCTGAAGAATAAGACTACAAAATTGGAGCCATGTTCACATTTGTTCCTAGTTGTAGGCTATCCTAAGGAGACTAGGGGTGGATTCATCTATAGTCCCGATGATAACAAAGTGTTTGTATCGACGAATGCTAAGTTTCTAGAGGAGGACCATATGAGGGAGTTCAAACCTCGAAGTAAAGTGTTACTTGGGGAGTTACTTGCTCGTTCGAACAACATACCATCGTCAATGACAGTTGAAAAATACAAAACACCTTCGACATCTGAGCGTCAGATGTAAGTTCGTCAGAATGATCTACCACCTATACGTAGTGGGAGGGTTGTACGACAGCCTGATCGCTATCTAGAAGTTGGAGAGGCACAAGTTGTCGTATCCAGAGATGGTATAAATGATCCATTGACCTATCGTAGTGCAATGGATGATTCTGACAAAGAGGAATGGCTCAAAGCCATGAACCTAGAGATGGAGTCTATGTACTCCAACTCAGTCTGGGAACTTGTAAACCAACCCGATGGGGGTGAAATCCATAGGTTGCAAGTGGATCTATAAGAGGAAGAAGGGAGCAGATGGGAAGGTACAGACCTTCAAGGCTAAGTTAGTGGCCAAAGGGTTATACCCAGAAAGAAGGAGTTGATTATGAGGAAACTTTCTCGCCATTAGCCATGCTCAAATTCATCCACACTCTTCTATCCATTACCGCATATTATGACTATGAAATCTGGCAAATGGATGTTAAGACTGCATTCTTGAATGGAAATCTTGATGAGTGTATCTATATGGTATAACCAAAAGGGTTCATAGCCCAAGGTCAAGAGCAAAAGGTTTGCAAGCTGCAAAGGTTTATTTATGGACTTAAGAAAGCATCTCGATATTGGAACATAAGATTTGATACCACTATCAAATCTTATGACTTTGAGCGGAATGTTGATGAGCATTGTGTACACAAGCGCGTCATTGACGGGAATGTGGTTTTTCTTATTTTATACGTCGATGATATTTTCCTCATTGGGAATGATGTAAAGATATTATCGAACGTGAAAACCTAGCTAGCTAACCAATTCCAAATGAAAGATTTGGGAGAGGCCAATTATGTTCTTGGGATTCAGATACATCAGGATTACAAGAAACGACTGTTAGCTATGTCTCAGGCATCCTACATTGATAAAGTACTTGTGCGATTTGGGATGCAGAATTCCAAGAAAGGCAACTTGCCTTATCGACATGGAACTCACTTGTCTAATGAAAAGTCTCCAAGACACCTCAAGATGTTGAGGAAATGACACATATCCCATATGCCTCAACAGTTGGTAGTCTCATGTCTGCTATGCTATGCACGAGACCAAATATCTGCTTTGTAGTGGGAGTAGTCAGTAGGTTTCAGTCTAACCCTAGATTGGATCATTAGGTAGCTGTGAAACATATTCTCAAGTATCTTAAGAGAACAAGAGATTATATGCTTGTATATTCCTGTGAGAATATGATCATAAGGGGAAATACAGACTCTGATTTTCAGACAAATGTCGATTCTAGGAAATCAACATTTGGATCAGTGTGTACCTTAGGTGGTGAGGCTATAGTATAGCGGAGTATAAAGCAATCTTACATTGCTGACTCCACCATGAAGGCTGAATATGAAGCTGCTTGTGAAGCAGCTAAGGAAGCAGTCTGGCTCCGTAAATTCTTGGAAGATCTGGAAGTTGTTCCAGATATGGATAAACCACTCACACTTTATTACGATAATAGTGGTGCAGTGGTGAATTCAAAAGAACCAAGAAGCCATAAGAGGGGAAATCATATAGAGAGGAAATATCATCTCATCAGTGAGATAATGTAGAGATGAGACGTTACTGTCACAAAGATTACATCCGAAGAGAACCTGGCTGATCCATTTACTAAGACCTTATCGGCTAAAGTGTTTGAAGGTCACCTAGATGGTATAGGATTACATGATATGTCCTATTTTCTCTAGTGCAAGTGGAAAATTGTTGGGATGTATGCCTTAGACCTGTATGTAATGTAAACAACTTTATATGTTATGAAATAAAATGATGCATTATTCATTTATCAAAGTGTTTGTTTAAATTTCACATATTATAAATTATCTTGATTACCCCAGATTACTTATGTGCCTTCAAACTTAGTGTATGAGTGTCATACATAAGAGGATTTAAGTCTGAAGTGAGTAATCTTAAATAGTCCATAGAGAGTAAACAAAGCGGGTACTTTGCTTGTGGTTTATCTATAGCTGCGGTCCATTCTATATTTGTATGGTGACCTTGATCCGGGATCGTCTATGTAGAGACATGAGAATGAAAGCACCTTGTATGATGTGATCATATAAAATTGGACCCAGATGGAAATGGCATTCTTATAATATCCGTTAAAATAAAGAAAGTCATTTCGATCTACTAGATGGTCATATATGGATTGATCTTAATCCTGAGTGTACTACGAACTCCTGCATGGCAGACTATGTCTTTTGATTTACAAAGGTGAGTTTGGTGTAACAGTCCCGACCAATAGCTACGTACTTTAGGGGCATGGTCTGTTGTGTAGCTGGGAATGTTTTACATAGATATAGAGTTCACTTATTCTTGTGAGAAGCAGATGAGTATCTTCCTTAAGGGTAGATTCAGTACTTGAACGGTTAGAGCGCTCAAGTCTTTCGATTACGAATAGAAAGATTAAAATTCATAATGGTTATGAATAAATCGTTCAATAGAGAATCAATGGTACTTAAGGCATAAATAATTAGAGGGGTATAACAGATATTATGACCCGGCTCTAATTACGAGATAGTCGTGAAGGGTCAATTCATATGTAGTGACTATATCAATGGACACCGATTTAGTTCGGCTTAATATATCATCTGCAGCAACGAGATTGCAACTTTGGGTTTTTAGTGAATAACCCGGAGTTAATAATTTGAAATATTTAATTAAGAGCTTAATTAATATTTCGAGATTATTTGAGCTCGGAACTATAGGTCTATTTGGTCCCCATGCTAGCTCGATATACAATAGCGGATTTAGTATAATTGGAAAGTCCAATTATATACTCACAAATATATAAATATTATTAATATGATTAATAATATCATTTTGTCACACTTGAGACTATATATTAAAAGTTAATATATAGTTTTAATAATTATATGATAATTATTAAATACATAAAATTAAATTATATTTGATATAATTTAATAAGGCCATTATTGGAATTTCAAGTTTTGGGTTTTGGAAACCCTTAATTACGTTTCGAAGTTATATTTTTCAAAAGGATTAATTGAATATTTAATTTTGTAACATTTTCTCATTATGGTAATTAAGATTGTTGTTACAAAATTTTGGATTCCTTACATGCTTGGCCGATTTTATGAGAATGGAAAGGGAAGAGTTTTGTTGATTTTTGGAAATTAATAAACCTAAGTGTAAAAGAAAATTTGATTTTCTTTTGTCATTCCCTAATTCATTCTAAACCCTAGCCACCTTTCATATTCTTCTTCGTTCTCTCAAAAGATGAGAAAAACAAAAATAAAGAAAAGAAGAAAAACAAAACAAAACACAAGTGTGATTTAATCTCTAAATAGTTTAGGGATTAATATTGTGAGTCTTGCCCACACAAGTTTCTGTTGGTAACGAGATATAGTTCGGAAGACTTTGTGGTGTCGAATGAATAATCATCTTCATCTTATTCTTGTATGTACTTGGCAGTGAGGGTTTACATTGCTAACTGCCGCCCCTTTACTTGGTGAAACGGAACTCGGTTTGGTTTCGTTTTAATCCAGTTTTTTTTGGGAACATTTTATGGTGTTTTGGGGTTGTTTTCAAGTGAAAAATCAGCATCGAAACACAGCCATTGTCCACCCATTTTAGGGGCTGTTTCGATAGTGCACTGGGTGCGAATCGGGTCCAAAACAATCCAATTTTTATGCGGGTGTTTGAGACTATTCGAGGACTGTTCCGGGGCTCGGATTTTGTCTAAAATAGAAGCAAAATTTTAGTAGTGGTGCTGGTCACATTCTGCTACTCCAAGGGAAGGCCAAAATTTTTTTTTCAAGTCCGATCTGTGTGCCTAAGCCGCTTCTGTTGTGCAAGGAAAGCGTTTCCTACAGTATTATGTTTGTGATATGTCATAATGCGTGTATATGCGATGATACGAAATCCTTAGAGTGGTCTCTAACTGTTGGACAATTATGACCCATAGCATCACTATTTGTACAGACACATGGTGTTGTTGTACAAATTAACTATGTGACAAAGGAAATTGCTCTTTTATCATTTGTAATTAGATTACCAAGATATATAAAAGATAAAAGTCCATATGATTAGTTACAGATTAATAAGATATGAGACAATATTAATCCACTAAGGTTTAATCATTAAATATCCCTAGTCGTAGTATTATCGAGACTGGACATCGATAATGCGGAATAGACTAGTATTGCACTTGTGCGCGTTGTGGGAGCATAACAGTATAGTTCTCATATATTTAAGTATTGGATACTTATGCAAGTGTGATAGGAGGTTGTGTTTACCGATGGTACGGAAACAGCTTCACTCTGGATAGACCCATTGGAATCCCATTGGTATGACTATGTGTCTATGGGAGTCCGAATCAGGGTAGGTGTATTTGGTCTTAACCTGAGACTTGCATCGCTAATACTTGCGACAATCAATATACTTTGGTTTTGGTCGTCCGGGGTTTTAACAGGTTCTGTGTACGCCTCTTCTGGGTATATTGAGAATCGTAGTGTATTGGGTGTGATGTCAAGATGGAAGTATCACTTCAGTCATATGGAGATGATGATCACGTAGGATACGAAACTAATACTCTTAAATACTGTAGTCATCGGGATAATATGACTAGGTCATGTTTATTCGATTATAGAGACTAGTTACCAGAGATCCGATATATGCTTCGTACGGGGCAGACACAATTCCAACCCTAGGCCTAGCATGTGACATTCGATACTGGATCGTAATACGCAATACTACATATACTAATACTGACACAAATTACATATTCCTTAAAAAAATATTTCTGGAGAATTAGGTAGGCACGATGTTTTGCTAGAAGCCAACCATGTCTTGTAAATCGGTAAAAACGTGGTACGGGGTACGCACGTATTCGGATAGTCCGATAACCGAATTTACTGGAAACATATCCAGAGATCTCATGGGTCGCTTCCCGAAGATTCACCGATGACGTATGACTCAGACATAATTAATCTGGGATTAACTAGAAGAGAGAGAAAATTAATCTAGGATTAATTACGGCGAAATTTATCTGGGATAAAATTCAATTAAAAGAGAGAGAGAACGATTAATTTGGAATTAATCGATAAAATAATATATTCGATATATTAAATGAAATTAGATTTCATAACGGAATTAAAATTAGATTTTAATTTGGGTGAACAAATTAATTTAGAATTAATTCACGAGCGACTTTAATAGTAATTTTGTTAGGCATAATTATTTAATTAAGTCGCAACGGAAAATTCGTTAATTCAGAATTAACTAACTCGATCCCGGAATGTGTTTGCGGGCCCACTCAGATTTTGAATCAAATGGGGCCCATATTAAGTCACATCACATGTCATTCTCATCACTTTAAGTTGATGGAGTTTGGTATTTGGTGATGACTTACCAAACACTCAACTTTGGAAAGGTGATGGACTTTTTACCAAATCATGATTTGGTATATGGTTTTGATTTTTGGAAAATCATTACACACTTCACTCATTTTTTTTTCTCTCCTCTCCATGCCTTGGGAGTGAACTTCATCATCTTCCTCTCTTCTCTTGGCTTGGCCGAGAGTCACACAAAGCAAAGTGAATTTTTGTTGCAAAATTTTTAAGTGATAGCACACTAAAGAATCATACAAAGGTGATAGGGAAACCTTTCCCATGAGTTTGGAATTCAAAAATCAAGCTTGGAAGCTCAACATACATCAAATGAGAGCTTGGAGCAAACTTCAAAGGTTGGAATTTTTGTTATCTCCTACACCCACTTAGCCGATCAAAGTGAGTATTTTCCATTGCTTTATTTTACGTATTCACATGTCTTATGCTTAATGATCTTGGTTATTGTTCTTAAAGAACCCAACAATGGTATCATGAGCCTAAATTAAGCATGAAATGAATTAGGGTTCTTAATCTAAAATTTGGGTATTTTTGATTTAAGCATGATTTGATCAAATTGTTTGTTTGAGTATGCTTATATATTGATAACTTAGAGTTACGTATGATCAATTTGATGAAAAATTAATTGGATTAATTTTCCCCAAATTACTAGGCTTGGCCGAATTCATTAGGTGCCCTAAGCTCATGGTGATTTTGATTTTTTAGACCATTGGATGAGTTTAAAATACATGGATAAATTGATTTGTGATTTAATTGGATTGAAATCAAAATTGATGAAAAAAATCCATCATTGCCGTGAGCTTTTGGAAGCATGTTGGGATTGATTTTGCTTCAATAATGTTGAACATGTATTGATTAAATTAAAGCATGATTAATTAGTGTAATTGGTGTTTTGGAAATATTAATTTAACTAATTAATTAATGCTAATACACTTTAATTAAATAATTGTGATATTTGGAATATTGTGATTAAATTAATTGGGCTTAATTTGGATTTGGGCTAAAAAAGTTTTATTTGGGCTTAATGGGCTTGGTTAGGCCAAGTTTGGTTTAGGATAATTGGTTGGATCCAATTGGGCCTAAAACCATTTCCATAAAGTCCAAATATGATAAATGGGCCTTTAAATAATTAATTGGGCCTAATGGGCTAAAATTAATTTTGTGGCAAATGGTGATTCCTTATTGGGCTTTGGTTGCCAAAGTCCATGCCTTATGAATTAATTGAAAGCCCATTGGACATTAATTAAATTGACATTGGATGTTAATTGGGCTTTGAGACCCATTAAGATTAGATTTAGAATCTAAGTCGAAAAGGCACATTAAAAGTGTAATTATTTAATTTGGAATTAAATATAGAATTATTATTGAATACAAATTAAACTGGATTTAATATTGTAGTTTGATATAATTCAAGAATTTGTAGTTTGAGTACTTATTCTTAAACGAGTTGGACTCGCGCAAATCAAATCGTTGTTTGAACATTGGATGGTCATTAATTAAAGATTAATTAATTGGATTAGATTGATTGATAACATGCTTTATGTGAATACATGGATGTGATGTATGAATAATGTATATCGAATGGATATTAGATGGGTGAGCGCAATTTTGAAAATTATTGTAATAAATTTAGAATAAGGTTCTGAATAAGGATCTAAGGATTTTATTTTTATCTATTATTTTTTACACATTTAATTATGCATTTTTATTTCCAGTAATAGTATTAGTTTTTTTACTTTATTTTTCTTTTATGTTTAGCAGTTAAATTTCCGCTGGGGGAAGGGTGAAGCTTTTATTATTATAATTTAGATTAATCTCCCTTAAGTTATAATATATATATATCATCTTAAAATCTGACTTAATTGGATACCGCTTTTATGGTCGGTTGGACTTAATTAAATTGATTTTAACCTGACTAAACTGGATACCGCCTTTATGGTCGGTTGGAATTAATTCAAAATCTGACTTAATCAGGATACCACCTATATGGTCGGTTGGTAATATCATGCTAAATTTATATATTATAATAAGAGAGATTTCTAAATTAGAAATAGTAAAGGTAGATTAATCTTACTTAATTTATAATATGGAAATTGTAATTTAATAATATGGATTAAAGTTAATATCACCTTAATGGCAGGTTTTATTTATGTAAGCTAATGTGACACCGCCTATAAGTTTGGTCTTTAGATGACAGATGATTACCGCCTATATGGCTGGTTTATGGATAAATATTAACACCGCCTTTATGGCTGGTTCAACTTAATTGGGTAACACTGACAATTTCTATATTATAATAAAATGAGATTTCTAAGGGTGGATCCCCTAACCCCCAACATTTTATTTTTATTCTAGGGAAGTGATGAAACACAATATTCACATGCTTAATAATTGATTTAATTATATTATGGGTAATACTTTGGTTTGTTTATTGAATCTTAAGCATAATGCTTCTTGTTTCCTGATCACCAATAAGATTGATGTGGTAAACTTAAAATGAACTTGGAAAAAGGATTTTAGGTTTCAGCCTTTCAATAGCTCAGGATCTCCCTTAATGATAGATAACCCTTAATAGATTTCCTTCCAGGATAGAAATATACCTGTCGGGCGGGGGTAGCCACAATTGGAACTTGAACTTAATGAATTCAGGTAACTTGGTTAACATAAACATATGATTAATTGAGTTATTTGGGTGTTTGCATCTGACCATCGACAAAGGCTTTTGTATATTTTCGTGTTCCAAGCTAACAAACTGATTTATTACACATATATAAGAGAATCAATTCATCATTAGAATAATATTGTGTGGATTCACAACTCTAGATATTTGTGTCTTTTGTTTATTTTCCTTAGCATTTTATTATGTGTCTTTATTTATTTAACAAATCCATATTCAACCAACCAATCAAGCAATCATTTTCTTCTCCCTGTAATTAGATACCTGTAAACATTTAGCATCAATAATTAATAACAACAGTAGAAATTAAGTCTTCGTGTGATCGATATTTTTATAGTACTTGAGCTATACGTGCGTTTGCGTTACATGTGTGATTTCACCGATCAAGTTTTTGGTGCCGTTGCCGGGGACTTATTTTTCTTGAGTTATTAATTTTGAAGCAATCTAATTTACTTGTATCTAATTTTCTTTATTTTTATCTATAATTTTTATTTCTTTTATTTTTCAGGTGGTTGAAAATGGATCTTCATTATGTGATAAAAGAATAATGAGCTTTACAAGGTAAAGATACACCCCATATCAGTGAGCAACAGTCCGATTTTCTGAGGCCTGTTGTCTAGCCCAACAACTATCCTTGGATATCAGAGCCATTCAACATAATATTTGCTCAACAGAACGTAATGGGGAGATGTGAGATATGTGATGGTAACCACCCGAGCATAAACCACCACTACAATTCAAGGTGGCAGAACTATCAGAGACCTTCATATAATGAACCACATTTTTCATCTTATCCACCATCTAATTACGATCTTCAAGGACCATAACCATCAGTGGGAAGACAGTTGATAAACAAGCTCGAGAAACGGGAAGCTGAACATGATCCAACGTTTCCGGATCACATAAAAACCTTACAGAGGCTGATAAATGAATTGAGACAAATAATCAACAACCAGAACTACATACCTCACGGAACAAATTCAAATATGATGAAGCCTTCGAGTACCAAGCATTTCACAATGACACCTTAACAGATAAATAGGCTGAGCAGTATCAAGATCCAGAGGTATCAGTCCAGGAGCCTGAAATAACGGAATCTCAATTTGAATTTTGTTATTCATCAGAATCTGACCAGGAACAAGTAGTGGAGCGGTCTGTACCAACTGCAAATGAGGATGAAACTCTGCATCCTCAAATGAAGATCTTGGAGCTTGCATTGCACTGATGTTTGAAAAAGAGCTACCTGAGCCATTCAAACCAACCACAGAGGACAAAAGCCTACAATTGGAAACATCTTTACATCCTCAGGTTGACACTCATGGAGTATGCATTTCACAAATGACAGATGAAGAGCTGAACAATGAAATTCTGAAGTTATTTGTGAAGAAAAGGTAGAGCAAGATGCAGAATAAATAGAGGAGAAAATGTCTGACCATATTTAAGATCTCATAAATTTAGGAGAAACATCACTGTTTTGGGGAGTACACATCAAAGACACTGCCCAGAAGCTTGACAGAATGGATCTCCCATTCAAAGTCAAGTACCATACGAGACCTCCTGATTTTCTTTCTTTTCTTTTAGGAACCACTGGAGTGACCAAGATTAAAAAGGTGGCACGAGCAGTGAATAAGACAAAATTATTTTTTCCACTTTACCGTTGGAAGAGACCCTTCAAAAGTAACGCTCATGCGATTGTCTCTAATCGGACAACCAAAACCACGCTAAAACCTCCTTGACGGATGGACTTCAGTTACGTCTTGCTAAAGATGAAAAATTTAGCGCTAGCAGGGAGACAACCCATGCAATTTTTATTATTGCAATTTATGTTTTATTTTGTGTATACATGTTGGAGAGTTTTTAATTTTGTGTGATATTTTCAGGGGAAAAAAAGAAACGGAGCATTTAAGGCAGAGCAAGATAGTAGGAATGGTGTTTGGCAATCACAATGATGAGATTTAATTCATTAGTGATGGCTGAGTAAGGAATGAATTCTTGAGACGCATCCCGATGAATTATATACCAAGCGAATGTCGTATTACGTACACAATTCTGTTGCCTTAATAATTGCTTTTAATCTTTTTGGTTGTGATTTCCTTAATTTTCACCGACAGGATCCAGACTTTCTGATTTTCACGATATATTTTACTGTTTAGCTAATAATTGTCATCTGGCAGGTACTGGTGCTATTATTACTCCCCTTTTTTCAGGTTCTATAAATTCAGCTCCTTATTGCACTCTTGAAGACATCCAGATTTGAGAAAAAAATACAAAAAAAAAAATTGGAAGCAACTTTGAGAAGACAAGTTGTAAACATTTATGTGTTTTGCGGTACTAGTGTTGGATCTAAGCCAAAATTCGTTGCGGCAGCACATGAATTGAGTAGAGTCATAGCTGAAAGGAATATGCACTTAGTATATGGCGGTGGCAATCTTGGACTAATGGGGATCATTTCAAGGGCTGTACAGGAAAGAGGTAGTCAAGTTCTTGGAATCATCCCAAAACCTTTGGCAGATGCAAATCTTATAAGACCATCAAACTGAGATGAATGCATTGTGCCGGGTATGTCGGAATGACTAGTTGAAATGATTAACCGTGCTGATGCATTTATTGCTTTGCCATGAGGCTTGGGTACAATGGAGGAAATTTTTACAGTACTATCTTGGGCGAATTTAAACATACACCAGAAACCAATTGGAATTTTTAATGCTGATGGATTTTATGACTTTCTTTATGTGTTTCTTGATGATGCCCAGAGAAATGGGTTAGTGTTCAAAACCTGTAAAAGATGTCATCTTCATTACCAAAACTGCCATGATTTAATTGACCAACTCTTAGCCTTTGACCATAAATTGGCCATATCATTTCCAAGATAAACTGGTCCGATAATGATCGTGGTAAGAAGCATCAGATAAATCTAGATCTTAACCTTTAATTTTATTTCTAATGTAGAATTTCAGCTAACCAGGTACAGTTTTCTAAACCCTTCTTCTACTTTTTTAGACATTGGAGACAATGTCTCAATTAGGTTTGGGGGGGAGAGAATAATTGACTAGTATATTGTTTATTTTTCATTGTGTTGTTTTTATTTGATTTTTAGTCAAAATTTTTCAAAAATTTTTCAAAAAATTAAAAAATTTTAAAAAATAATTTTTTTTTTTTTTGTGTTTTTTTTTTTTTAACTTGACTAATCAGGTGAAATTGGTGTGAGATGGCTGAGTAAGGAATTTCTACTCTTGAGACATATCTCAACCTATTTCATAACAAGTTAATTTTTGTTTATTTCTTTTTGATTATTTAATTTGTGAATCTCCATAATACTGACTAAATTGGATCTTCATATGCTATATTGGCAGGTATTATCAACATACATGGTAACATACAGCCATGAATTATAAGTGAAAAGTTTGTAATATTCAGTACTCTAGTTTAATTGGAGGAAGCATCTACAAAAGCGATGGAGTATATATAAAAAAATTACATATGAGATCTGAGTAATTAAGTTCGTAGGGGTTTTTTAAACACCTAGTGCCCTAAAGCCAACTGGCTTGGGAGTCACTGACTCAAAGCTCGCTACATGGATTGAATATGTTATAACAAAAAAAGAGATATCTGAAATCCAAGTAATTAAACCTGTAAGGGTGTCTTAACACCTAGTGCCTTAAAGCCAACTGGTTTGGGAGTCACTGGCCCAAAGCTCGCTACATGGATTGAAGATGTTGTAAATAATAAATAAATAAAAATTCCATCGCTAAAAATGTGTGATTTCTGATATAACTTTAGGACAAAAATATTACTATCTTTTGAACTACACTTATGAATATTGTGGGGGCACAATGAGTTGATTAATAACTTGTTGGTTGTGTATATGAAGAATGGTCAAAATAATAGGAGAATTTACTTATTTGGTAATTTAGAAAGAAAAAAAACAACTATTAACTTGGATAAGAAGTTTCACTTGTTTCGTCACTAACTTGTTTGATTTTTTGCTTTTATGTGCATTAGATTGACGTTTGTGGGTATCATTGCTGTAAGCCCTCACGAGACTACAACTCGTCCACTAGGGACACCTAGGGGTTTGAAGGCTTGTTGTATACGCTAAATGAAATCGTGATCCCTATGAAAGTGGCTTAGTTTAATTTAGTTTCAAATATTTATTTTATTTTGTTGTTTTGCTTGAGGACTAGCAAAATGTTAGGTTTGGGGTGTGATGAGCGGAAAATATATCACTATTTCCCGCCCCTTTAACCTAATATTTTCTATTCTTTCTTAGGTTTTATGAATGTTTTTATGAGTTTTGTGTTATTTTGCAACTAAATAAAGTTTTGGGAATCACTGGAATAAAATCGGGGCCAAAAGAGCGAAAAACAGACAAAAATGGCAAAACCATCATTTTGACATCGCGACGCGCATCCCTTCTGCGTCATGACCGCTAACGTGCGCCGAGCACATGTCAACATCAGAGAAACTTGCTATCATACGCACTTGTTAACATGCATCTGCCATGTGTCAACATCACATGCTGCCGACAATATACGTCATTGTTGACGTCAGTGTTGTGAGCACACAAGTTCATGTGTCGCGATGGCGAGCCAATAATTCAGCTACCAATGAAAAATGCGTATATGTGTCAGCATCTCACAAAGCCGCCGACAGGTAGCACGAATCAACGGCGCGTCGTGAAGCGTAATGTTCCACTCGTCGCGATGCGCAGGCCGAAACTTTGCCTATAAATTGAGCTTGATTTCATTTCAAATTTCATACCTTCCTGAAGTTCCTAATAAGGGAGTAAGGATTGTATCTTGTTTGTTTAGTTTTAGTTATTTTAATTATGTATTTTTATTTTTAGTAGTAGTAGTAGTAGTAGTAATACTTTCCTAAGGTTCTGAATAAGGATCTAAGGATTTTATTTTTATTTATTTAATTTTTGCACTTTTAATTATGCATTTTTATTTCCAGTAATAGTAGTAGTTTATTTACTTTATTTTTCTATTATGTTTAGTAGTTAAATTCCGCTGGGGGAAGGGTGAAGTTTTTATTATTATAATTTAGATTAATCTCCTTAAGTTATAATATATAAATCATCTTAAACCTGACTTAATTGGATACCATTTTTATGGTCGGTTGGACTTAATTAAATTGATTTTAACTTGACTAAATTGGATACCGCCTTTATGGTCGGTTGGAATTAATTCAAAATCTGACTTAATCAGGATACCGCCTATATGGTCGGTTGGTAATATCATGCTAAATTTATATATTATAATAAGGTATATTTCTAAATTAGAAATAGTAAAGGTAGATTAATCTCACTTACTTTATAATATGGAAATTGTAATTTAATAATATGGATTAAATTTAATATCACCTTAATGGCTGGTTTTATTTATGTAACATAATGTGACACCGCCTATAAGTTTGGTCTTTATGTGACAGATGATTAACGCCTATATAGTTGGTTTATGGATTAATTGAACACCGCATTATGTCTGGTTCAACTTAATTGGGTAACACTGACAATTTTTATATTATAATAAAGTGATATTCTAAGTGTGGATCCCCTAACCCCTAACATTTTATTTTTATTCTAGGGAAGTGATGAAACACAATATTCCCATGCTTAATAATTGATTTAATTATAATTATGGGTAATACTTTGGTTTGTTTATTGAATCTTAAGCATAATGCTTATTGTTGCCTGATCACCAATAAGATTGATGTGGTAAACTTAAAATGAACTTGGAAAAAATATTTTAGTTTCAGCATTAGATTCAATAGCTCACGATCTCCCTTAATGATAGATAACCCTTAATAGATTTCCTTCCAAGATAGACATATACCCGTCGGGCGGGGGTAGCCACAATTGGAACTTGAACTTAATGAATTCAGGTAACTTGGTTAACATAGACATGATTAATTGGGTTATTTGGGTATTTTCATCTGAGCATCGACATAGGCTTTTGCATATTTTCGTGTTTCAGGCTAACAAACTGATTTATTACACATATATAAGAGAATCAATTCATCTTTAGAATAATATTGTGTGGATTCACAACTCTAGATATTTGTGTCTTTTGTTTATTTTCCTTAGTATTTTCTTATGTGTCTTTATTTATTTATTTAGCAAATCCACATTCAACCAACCAATCAAGCAATCATTCTCTTCTCCCTGTAATTAGATACCTGTAAACATTTAGCATCAATAATTAATATCAACAGTGGAAATTATGTCCTTGTGGGATCAATATTTTTATACTACTTGAGCGAAACATGCGCTTACATTACGTGCGTTATTTCACCGATCAACGTCTCGATGTCGGGTCGGGAGCATCGCGATGTCTATACAAGCACACTCAGGTAGAGAACTTCTTCTTGCTCTACGTTGCGACGCTGGGTGTGGCGTGTCGCGACACTCACATAATCAATCTCAAGGCTTCCACACGACTGACTTGAGTCTCCACACGACCGACCTGAGTCTCCACACGACCGACATGAGTCTCCACATGACCGACCTGAGTCTCCACATAACCGACATGAGTCTCCACATGATCAACCTGAGTCTCCACACGACCGACCTTAGGAAAACACATATTTGACCCAAGGTGTAGGGTATCTTCAGCATGACTCTCACACGCACCGGCCCGAGGTATAGGGCATTCACATGTTCGGCGTCGCGACGCTATCTCATACGCCTTGAAATCAGTTCTCCATCATCACTGCCCCAAGCCATTCCAACCATCACACTAGCAACTTCACTTAAGTACTTCCCTAAACTTCAACATTGATCAAAACTCATCCCATATCTACAACAAAACACAATTCATTATCTAGTATCATTAAATCACCAAGTATAATCTCCCAACATATTCATACACATCCAAGCTTATTACATGCTAGAACTATCATGATATCTTCCAAAATGCACACTAATAACACTTACAAAGCCAATTAAACCAATCTCATTTCTAAGGTATGCAAGGTGCAAATTTTGGGGCTCTGGTTTCTTTGCCCAAAATTGAAAAATAAAGAAAGGAAAGGGAATAGAGAGCTTACTTTGCATGAAAGAACCTTGGACCATCACTTATTACTTCAAAATATTGAAGAAATGAAGGAAGAAAATGGCTTGTTTCTAAAAGGGGTGTAAAGCATTTCACATTTCTTGGCTTGAGAAGGAGATGGATGAATAGTATTTTATTTATAGGCAAAAGGGCTGAGTTTTGTAATGAATTGGGTGGCTAGGGTTGTGCCACATCACCAAGATCTAGGCTATTCTCGAAATTACTGTAGCATCCACGGAAATCTCGATTTTTGACTTGTTTTTGGTTCGAATTTGGAAAATGTCCAATATAGAAGTTGTAGGTCTCGGTCTTTTCTTTCCGATGATATAAAGTTTATAAAAATTGGAGATCGTATGAAAAAGTTATGCCCCAAATACTAAGGGTTGTTCGGAATGGAACGTAAGCTAAATTCTGCATCGAAACTGCAAAGAATTTATCGAGTGTCTCAAAAGTCATTTCATGAGCATGTATATGCTTGAACATGATTTAAATCATGTATTATTCCATCCATAACTTAGTATTCATCAGGATTACCGGGGTGTTACAAGTCCGGTTCATTTAAAAACTATATGAAGAAACACAATCAAAATAATATGAAATAAATCTATATATTAACCCAGTTAAAATCTAACCTAACACATATTACTAGTTTATGATACAACCTTATAGAAATAAATTCATATGTTTATAGCACAATTACTAATCTTGGTTTTCTATAGAGAATTCTCTAGCATACAAATTGTTTAACCAAAAAAATAAGCCATAAACCTATATTATATGGGAGTTGAAGAAGGAATAACTTCCCCACTTCCATCATATACATGAGGGAGTTACTTCCCTATGTGTAATAACATAGATGGGCTGGGTTGATCCATCATGAGTGATCCAACACATGGCCTATAGTTAACATCTCATACTCACACATAATAGGTTCAATGGTTTCATTATCTATACAAGAACAACTCATACTTAAAAATTATGTCCTACAATCAACATATTTCGAGATCTCACTTGCTATACATCTATTAAAAATATATAGCTTCTCGAATAATGGAAAAATATCATATTAGATTAAGTATGCAGTATCCACGATCATTTATCACATTACATATCACTCGTTCCATTTTCAGTTGTAATATTTATCTTTATATTCACATTCATGTTTGATCACATAGAACAACATAATTGGTCGACTAGTGAATACAAGCTAATGTGATATGATTCGTATAATAATATTTTTATTTTCTCGAATCTTTCAACCTCAATTCAATTCAGTTTCCATAGATGTTCTATTGGATTGAATCTGACATGATCTTCTAGCAACATTCTAAGATAGTTGTCATAAAATCTAAGCTTTGAGAAGCAAACGAGAGTTTCAAGGGTACAATGTGAGATTAACATAATCTCAAGAATCTCACAAAATATCAAGATCAAGATCTTTACTTGTATTATCCTTATTATTCATAATTGTACACGTGATATGAAACACATGTTACGATATTATCTCATTTTCCATGGAGTGTATGTCTTTAATATCAACATCTTATACATATGATAGTTCATACATACCTAATGTCCAACCTGAGCTGACTAACATACTCAGATTTATTCTTAGAACTCACATCTAACATCAACACAAATATGGTGAAACAAACTTATTCACCTTAGCTCATATTATAAAGAAAAATGACTTTGTAAATATTAACTTACTAACTTGATAACGTTCCATAATCTTAAGCTTGAGCTTCTTTAAAATTCATCACTCAGACAATGACTTTAAAATTTTATCTCATTGTAGACATTGTATTTTTATGCATAGTCTGATGATAAGTCTCTTGTGGGGACACCTTTGAAAGCTTGGAAAGTTACAATGATAGATGCCATAATGGAAGGGAACTTCAGAAAACATAGCCAAATAATGGCCTGACATCATATATGTCCGGCCTACCTTTATCCATAACAGAACCACCAGTCGGACATATCTAGAAAACCCTAGATCTGGTCGGATATATTCAGTTCTAAAAAATATGCTGATAATCAAGCCCTGTAATCACATGGTCTAATTGATATCCAGATGTAATTCAAATTACATATCCAGCCAGATTTATAATTTGAATTACATATCTGTCCGTATATGTATTGAGTTATTATTAACCATAAAGATCTTCAATTACTGAAATTATGGATATGACATGTCCGGCTGGATGTATGTCCTAAAATATATATCCGACCAGATGTGTCTCGAGCTGTAACTGACACAGCAGATTGGTAATCCTTGGAAGAGGGGGAAAGGATTTTGTCATATCCTTCCATTCTTAACCCTATATTCTGTTATAAAAAAAAAGTTTCCTCTTCACACAAGACACCAAGAAATTAGCTACCAAAACCCTGCAAAACTGAAACCATGAAACTTGGAAGTGAAATTTTGTAAGGGGAAAAATTAGTGGAATTCTTAGAGTTCACCTCCCGTCAGCAACAACCAAGGACAAATCTAGCATTTAGAGGCTTTTTTTAGCCAAATTCCAGTAAAAGGTACGACCTGAAGGTACCCTTCTATTTATTACAATCTGTTTAGCTTCTATTATACAGTATCTCCGACCAGCTCTAGGGCACATTCGGCCGGACATGCACATGACTAAACATGTATCCAACATGTATCCAACATGTAGTTATTACATATGGTCGGGCTTATTGGAAGCTAGGCCGGTAGGATATACACCTATACTCTGTTATATGTATGCAACTGCTTCTTATTTCCATAACTGCGTTCAATCATTATATTTATTGTTCTTTTTCATATTCCTATATGTTTGGTTGTATTATGCATGCTCTGTTCACTGCTTGATTTATGAAGAATATCCGGCCAAATTTTTCATATATCCAAATGGACTTGTTGATCCCGTGGTATATAGGATGGAATCTCGGACGTAAGTTTTTTTGGGATATATGCCCTAGAGCTTCATATAATGTAAACAGAATTATATGTTATGAAATAATAAGATGCATTATTCATTCATCAAAGTGTTTGTTTAATATTGCATATTGCATATTGTAAATTTTATTTTATTTACCCTTGATTACTCATATGCCTTCAGACTTAGTGTATGCGTGTCATACACAAGAGGTTTTAAGTCTAAAATTAGTAATCTAAAATAGTCCATAGAGAGCAAACAAGATGGGTACTTTATTTGCTGTTTATCTATAGATGCGGTCCATTCTATAATTATATGGAAATCATGATGGGGGGATCATCCATGTGGTGACATGAGAATGAAGGCCCTTTATAAGATGTGATCATATAGGATTAGACCCAGATAGAAATGAGTTTCTTATAATATCCGTTAAATAAAGAAATTCATTTCAATCTACTAGATGGTCATATATGGATTGATCTGAATCCTGAGTGTACTGCGAACTCCTGCATGGTATGCCATGTCCTTTGATTTACAAAGGTGGGGTTGGTGTAGCAATCCCGACCAATAGCTATGTATTTTGGGGACATGGTTTGGTGTGTAGTGTTGGGTTTCTACGGTCCCGAGGATCGATTAAAGCAATAAAACATACGTGCGAATACATCAAAGAAGTTGCGGAATACTTACAATGATCGGTTGAGCGATGCGACGAACTACAAAAACTCTTTAAGCCCTTTGAAGATCAAGGTTTTTCTGCTGTTTTTGTCCTCCAAGAATTCGGCAATGGTGATCCCTCCAAGCTCCAAGCTTTGTGTGATTCCATGCTCACGTGTGCGGTTCCCTATCACCTTCGCAAGACTCCGGAAGTGTACTAGCACTTGGTAATTTTTGCCACAAAAATTATCTATCTTCTCCTTGCCATTCTCGGTTGTGACAGAAAATGGAGGAAGAAAATAAGGCCCTAGGCCGTGAGAGAGAGATGAAGAGAGGAAGAGAGAGTTGTGTTGGTTGGTGAAAAATGTGTATCTAATACACTTATTTGATTTTCAAAAAATCAAATAAAGATATACCATTTTGCTTTTCCAAAAAGTCAAGGCAATTAAAGCCAACCACTTCCATCATTATTCACACACTCATGACAAATTGTCAAATCACTCAAAGTGACTAGACATCACATCAATCGATTGATTAGTGATTTGAAGCTAGATGTGACTTGTGGGCCGCACTTAAGTTCGCAATGCGAGTGCGCTCGTAAACACTCCCGGGCTCGGATTCGTTAATTCCAAATTAACGAATTTTCCGTTGCGACGTAATTAAATAATTATGCCTAGCAAAATCACTATTCACGTCACTAACGAATTAATTCTAAATTAATTCGTTTGCCTGAATTAAAATCTAATTTTAATTCCGCTTCGAAATCCAATTTCGTTTAATATATCGAATATATTAATTTTATCGATTAATTCCAAATTAATCGTTCTCTCTCTTCAAACGACATTTTATCCCAGATAAAATATCTCCGTAATTAATCGTAGATTAATTTTCTCTCTCATCTAATTAATCCCAGATTAATAAAGTGCGAGTCATACGTCATCGGTGTTGGAAATTCTAATCCATGTCCCAAGATCAAAAGAGCAAACAAATATATATAATGAATGAACAATATTGAAGTATGGCGGAATCATACTCACAAAGATCGGAATACGGATGCGTTGATGAAATAAAATTTTCTCCTTTGTGCAGTGAAGGTTTCGGCCAAGGTGAGTGGGGAAGCTCCAAGCTTTCTTTGATCCTTCCAAGCTCAAGAATTAGTTTCCCATAACACCTTTGTATGATCCCTTGAAGGTGCTAGCCTTATATGTGATTTAATGTTCCAAACACACACACTTTCTTCAAGTTTTTGCAACAAAAACAGAAAAGGGAGAGGGCTGTGAAACTTCACAGTTTCGGTCAAGAGGTGAGAGAGAAGGATGATCCTTTTGATTTCAAAATCAATTTATATTTATGCCATAATATTTATTAAATTAATAATAAACTTATGACACAAATCATGCAATGGCTTAGAGTGTCAAACACTCAAACTCCATGCAAAACCATTGAGTGTATTGTACACTATCACCATGAATTGTATTAACAATTAAATAATGCATAAAATGACATGTGTCATGTGGGCCCCACACAACCCAAATGAAAGTGGGCCCAAGCGTACTCACGCGTTCGGGTTCGATATTTCCGAAATACCGAACTTTCGTCGCGACGTTAATTAAATCGAATTTAAATAAATAATTGCGCCTAGCGAAATTATTATTTACGTCGCTAACGAATTAATTCTAAATTAACTCGTTTGCCCGAATTAAAATCTAATTTTAATTTCGCGTCGAAATCGAATTTCGATTATTATATCGAATATAATAATTTTACGATTAATTCCAAATTAATCGTTCTCTCTCTATGTATAGTACTTTATCCAAGATAAAGTCTCTCCGTAATTAATCCAAGATTAATCGAGTTTGAATCATACGTCATTGGTGAATCTTCGGGAAGCGACCCAAGAGATCTCTGGATATGTTGGCAGTAAATACGGCCGTCAGATTATCCGAACACGTACGTACCAAGTACTACGTTTTTACCGATTTACAAGACAAGGTTAGCCTCTAGCAAAACGCCATGCCTACCCAATTCTCCAGAAATATTCTTATTGGAATATAAGATCTATAACAGGCGTAGTATACCGTAGTATAGTGTATACTGATCCAGTATCTGATGATCACATGTAAGGCCTGGGGCTGGAGATGTGTCTGCCTCGTACGATACATATATCGGACATCAAACAACTAGTCTCTTTGAATCGGATAATCCTGACCTTGTCATATTATCCCGATGGTTGTAACCATTATAGAGTACTAGTTCTGTATCCTGCGCGATCATCATCTCCATATGTCTGAAGTGATACTTCCGTCTTGACATCACACCCAATACACTACGATTCCCGATAAACCTAGAAGAGGTGTACACAACCTGTTAAAGCCCTGGACGACCAAAACTAAAGTCTACCGATTGTCGCAAGTACTAGCGATGCAAGTCTCAGGTTAAGACCATATGCACCTACCCTGAAGCGGACTCCCATAGACACGCAGACATACTACCAATGGGATTCCGCGGGGTCTATCCAGAGCGAAGCTGTTTTCCGTACCATCGGTAAAACACAACCTCCTACCGCACTTGCATAAGTATCCAATACTCAAATATATGAGAACTATGCTGTTGTGCCCTCACAACACGCACAAGTGCAGTACTAGTCTATTCCGCATTATCGATGTCCAATCTCGATAATACTACGACTAGGGATATTTAATGATTAAACCTTTATGGATTGATACTGTCTCATATCATCTCAATCCGGAATTAATCATAGGGACTTTTACCATTTATATATCAAAGTAAATAAATTACAAAACGGTAAAAGGCAATTTCATTACTACATAGTTAATTTTGTACAATAATACAATATCATTTACAAAATAGTGACGCTATGGGTCATTACTGTCTAACAATCTCCCATTTGCCTATAGCCAGTCACTCAAGCATCTAATACCTGAACTATGTACATGTCGCTCAAACTTTTCCCGAGGAATAGCCTTCGTCAGCGGATCTGCAACATTATCCTCTGATGCGATCTTTTCGATCTTCACATCACCACGATGTATAATCTCTCGAATCAGATGGAATCGTCGAAGAACATGTTTGGATCGTTGATGAGACCTTGGTTCCTTAGCCTGTGCTATAGCCCCGCTATTGTCACAATACAATGGAACGGGCTCATCTGCTAACGGAACTACTCCTAATCCAATTAGGAATTTACGGATCCAAACTGCCTCTTTTGCTGCTTCAGCTGCTGCAATGTACTCCGCTTCAGTTGTTGAATCGGCAACAGTATCTTGCTTGGAAGATTTCCAGCTCACTGCTCCATTATTCAAACAAAATATGTACCCAGATTACGACTTAAAGTCGTCTCTGTCGGTTTGGAAACTTGCATCGGTATACCCAGATACCTCAAGTTCTCCATCTCCATAGATTAAGAAAGCATCCTTAGTTCTGTTAAGATACTTAAGGATACTCTTAACCGCCATCCAGTGATCTTTACCTGGATCGGCCTGATATCGACTGCACATGCTCAAAGCATGGGACACATCAGGTCGTGTACATATCATGGCATACATGATCGATCCGAATGCCGAGGCGAACGGAGTCCGACTCATGTTGTCTCTCTCATCTTGTGTTTTAGGACACATGTCCCTAGATAGATAGACGCCATGTGATATTGGTAACAGTCCCCTCTTGGACTGATCCATGTTGAATCTCTTCAACACTTTATCAATATATGTACTCTGGGAGAGTCC
This sequence comes from Zanthoxylum bungeanum, assembly GCA_019454045.1. NCBI lineage: Eukaryota > Viridiplantae > Streptophyta > Magnoliopsida > Sapindales > Rutaceae > Zanthoxylum > Zanthoxylum bungeanum. The sequence goes on along the minus strand of SKCR01029066.1, from coordinate 8,646 downwards.
AAGTAGCTTTCTAGATCTATCCCGGTAGATCTTTATTCCTAGAATAAAAGCTGCCCCTCCCAGATCTTTCATGGAGAATTTCAATGAAAGCCAAGCTTTCACCGACGTTAACATGGGAATGTCATTGCCGATAAGCAATACATCGTCGACATAAAGGACAATAAAAGTCAGTGCACTCCCACTAACATTCTTATATACACAAGGATCATCTTCGTTTTGAATGAAATCATATTCTTTTATGATCTCATCAAAACGCTGGTTCCACGACCGCGATGCTTGCTTCAGTCCATAAATGGACCGATTTAACTTACAAACCTTGTTTGCAAGTCTTGGTGCGATAAAACCGTCAGGCTGTTGCATATAAAAATCCTCCGAAAGGTTTCCGTTAAGGAAAGCGGTTTTAACGTCCATCTGCCATATTTCATAATCGTAATATGCAGCTATTGCAAGCATTATCCGAATGGATTTAATCATGGCAACAGGTGAGAAGGTTTCGTCATAATCAACTCCAAGTCGTTGACGATATCCCTTCGCTACAAGCCTAGCTTTGTACGTTTGTACGTTTCCATCCATGTCAGTCTTCTTCTTGAAGACCCATTTGCATCCAATAGGCTTTACGCCTTCTGGTGCATCAACCAGTGTCCAAACTTGGTTGGTATACATGGAATCCATTTCGGCCTTCATGGCTTCTTGCCATAAATCGGATTCGATACCTTGTATCGCTTCCTCATACGTAGCCGGTTCATTATCCTCAATAAGATTAATATCTACATGAGGTGAGATCAGGAATCCATACCTCTCAGGTATTACCCTGACTCTCTCCGACCTACGCGGTCATTGTGTATTTGAAGATTGTGGTTCAGTCTCATCCCAGATGGACTGTTCATGTTCCGTTGATAATTCATTGCCAAGAACAGTATCACTACGACTTCATCGAGTTCTACTTTCTTCCCACTAAACACTGCATTTAGGAATTCCTTCTCAAGGAAAACCGCATGTAGAGCAACATACTTTGTTCTCTTGTGGGTGATAGAAGTAATATCCTTTGGTTTCCCTAGGATATCCAACGAATAGGCATTTATCTGATTTGGGTTCAAGTTTGGTACCTTCCAAACGTTTAACGTATGCCCAGCAACCCCAAATCTTCAGGAATGAGAAACCCGGTTTCTTACCTGTCCATATCTCATATGGTGTCTGTTCAACAGACTTTGACGGAACCTTATTCAAAATAAGAACTGCACTGTTTAATGCATATCCCCAGAAGGAAATTGGCAGCTCAGTGCGACTCATCATCGACCTTACCATGTCCAACAAGGTACGGTTTCTCCGTTCGGACACACCATTTAATTGTGGTGTTCCAGGAGGAGTCCACTGTGAAAGAATACCATATTCTTTCAGGTAATCTTGAAACTCATTACTTAAGTATTCGCCACAACGGTCCGACCGTAATGTCTTAATACTCTTGCCTGTTTGTTTTTCAACTTCGTGTCGAAACTCTTTGAATTTCTCAAAAGTTTCCGACTGTGCGTCATTAGATACACATAACCGTAACGTGATGCATCATCGGTAAAGGTTACGAAGTATCGATATCCACCTCTAGCCTGGCTAGACATGGGCCACAAACTCACTATGAACGGGGGCTAACAGTTCAGTGGCAACGTTCACCTTTACCGCTAAAAGGTGATTTAGGCATTTTGCCTAATAAGCAAGATTCGTAGACGTCATATGAATTTGGATCAAATCCGTCCAAGTCCCCACTCTTCGAAAGTGTGGATATGCGAGTCTTGTTAATGTGTCCCAGACGACAATGCCACATATAAGTTTCATCATTTGGATCACTCTTTTTAAGCCTTTTGTTTGTTAATTTATATGTAGGAGATTCATTTATATTCAAAATATAAAGACCATTATTTGCAACTGCATGCATATTTCTGCATCATTTTTATATAAATAACACCCAGTGTTTCTAAATACAAAAGTGTACCCATTTCGGGTTAACAAAGATACAGATATAATATTCCTAGTCAAACTAGGTACATAATAACAGTCATTTAGTTTAAGTACATGCCCCGAGGGCAGTTCTAATACAAAAGTGCCCACGGCCAAAACAGCAACATGAGTTCCGTTCCAACTCATAGATCAATCTCCCCTGAAGCCAGAGTCCTGCTGTTCTGCAGATCCTGCACATCAGTACATATATGAGAACCACAACCAGAATCAAAAATCCAATTTTTAAAACTAGAAGTAGCCATGTTTATTTCAATAACAAACATACCAGAGGTCGGTGCCTTGCCCGCCTTGATCTCCCTTCTGATCGCCTTGTTCATGCGGCAGTCACGCTTCCAGTGACCTCTTTTGCCGCAGTTAAGGCATATGTCTTGTGACTTGTTCCTCGGCTTCCCAGAAGCCATCGGCATCTTGGCCTTGCCCTTGTTCTTACGCTTCTTCTTTTTCACCCCTCCAGTTGCCTTGGGCCCAGCCCTTGACGTCTGAGAGGTCGATGCAAAGTGCGCCTCGCGCTTGTTGCCTTTAAGAAGCTCTTTCTCTGACTCCTTAAGAATGGACAATAGCTCTCCAAGAGTATCGCCGTATCCATCAACTTGTAGTTGATGATAATCTGCTTCCAAGTATCGGGAAGTGACTGTAAAAGCATGTCTACAGTCAGCTCAGCCTCCAAGACTATTCCCATCTTGGCCAGCTCATCAATGTCAGCTATCATTTGAGTCCCGTGGGCCTCAACTGAAGCGCCATCAGTCATACGTGAGCGAAAGAGTTTCTTCACCAACTCATACCTCTCCATCCGCTTATTAGTGCGGTGAAGATCCTTAGTCTAGCCATCATATTATAAGGATCCAAGTCCCTATTCTGGCGACGAAAGTGTTGAGTCATGGAAGCAAGCATGATCGACTGAGTTGTATCACAATCATCGCTATGAGTTCTCCATAACTCCAGCTCAAGTGGCTCAGTGGGCCTCGGCCCGAGAGGTCTCTGTATGGTTTACAACAGCCTCTCTGCCCCAAGACTATCCTCAGGTTCATTTCCCAGTCAGCAAAGTTCGTGCCCTTAAATACATTATCACCCATGATTATGTCTCGGATATTTCCTTTGTTTGCCATCTAACTACGATAGTCCAACTATCTAGTTAACGATATATGGGTACAGTCAAACTGTTACAAGAAAAATAACATTTTATTAGTCCAACTAATGTTAAAATATTGACGAAATAAATTTTGTAAGCGCGTAAAGCTAAGTATCTGAATGCAATTGCAAATTCAATACTAGCCTCCCACTATTTTCTACAAGTCTCTAACCCTCTGTCGAGTACTCGGGAAATCCAATTTCCTAGTGGGCTAGGATCCCGTTAAATAACACACAACCTTGACTTTGGCCAACAAGTTGTATGATATTTAACTAGGTAGATCTCGAAGATCAATTGGATCCCATCCAATTCCTAGATCCGGTAGGTGGACATCCAAGTCCGAAACATATATATCTAATACATATGTCAATGTATCCAATACATTTTCCTAACCATTTCCTCTGAATCAACTAAGTCTTGCTTTGGCACAACAAACTTAATGATTCCAGTTAAGCGGGACCCATTGACATGGAAAGTTTCGTAATCAATGTCGATGGACAAGAAGTGATCTTGACTTTGGCCAACAAATCACAACTTGGAAAAGACACCGATATGGAACAAAACTCTCATGATTCAAACACATCCTCAATTGACAAAGGTCTTGACTTTGGCCAACAAACCAATGCCAATTTCGATCTTGAGAAAGAATCACTCAACGGAAGGAAAATCGCTTAATATTGTTTGAGGGATTTTCGTGTAATTGGCAACCAATTAATTTATCTTTGTTAGGTCTCATCATCATACACCCTTAAGCATGCTTCTAAAACATCATAAAGCGCGTAAAGTAAAGTAATAGCGATATACGGATGGATATGAACAACAATTGTTCCTAGAACAAATCACTCCCCTTTCCTCTCCCCGCTAGAACTATTCTGCTCTACCCAATTACATAATACAATAAGAGAAACCTCATTTACATTGAGGAATTAGGTGAGAAGAGAATACAAAGAGACAATAAGAGAAAGGCTGGACACGCAGGTCCAATTTATAAATTCTAAATTTACAATAATTTCTAAAATTACCCTTCCCTTCTAATATCCATCCGATATACACTATTCATACATTACATCCACATTCATTCATTCAAGGCATGTTATACAACCAATCAAATCCAATTAATTAGTCTTTAATTAGGTGACAATACAATGTTCAAACAATTGTGTTTGCATTTGCGCGAGTCCAACTCAATTTGAGAATAAATACTTATAGTATGAATTCACGAATTATATCGAACTACTCGTCAAATCCAATTTAAGTCGTATTCAATACTAATCCTTATATTTAATTCCAAATTAAATATTTACACTTTTATTGTGCTTTTATGACTTAGATTCCAAATTAATTCTATCGGGTCTCAAAGCCCAATCAACATCCAATGTCCGTTTAATTAAAGTCCGATGGGCTTTCAATTGATTTCATTAGGCTTGGGCCTTGGTCAATGTGGGTCAAACCCAATTTCCAAGCCCAATAAGGAATCACCCTCATTTGCCATAAAAATCAATATCAAGCCCATAAGGCCCAATTAAACATAAAAGCCCATTTATTACATTTGGACTTAATGGAGTGATTTAGGCCCATTTTTGGATCCAATCCAATTTGCCAAAACCTACTGGTCCAACCAAGCCCATTATGTCCAATATAATATTTTAGGCCCAATTCAAAATTAAGCCAATTATTAATCAAATTTAAAATTCCAAATTTATAACTTAATTAATTAAAGTGTAATGTCATGATTAATCCTTTAAATCAATATTTCCAAAATATCAAATTAATCCATTAATCATATTTTTATCTTAAATACATGTCCAACATTATTTAATCAAAAAATCAAGTCCCTAATCTTCTTCCATGCATTCGGCCAAGGTGATGAAAATTACCGATTTCGTTTTCAATGCAATCGAATCACAAATCGTCATTTTATGTTCGTTTAAAGTCATCCATGATCTTATAAACAACAATAATCATCTCCAAGGTCTAGGTAGTATTCGGCCAAGCCTCTCCAAGAGGGAAAAAATTAATCCAATTTATTTTTCATGAAATTGAAATGTATAACATAATGTACATACATTTAAGCATACTTAATCAATCAAAATCATCAAATCATGCTTCAATCAATTTTGCCCAAATATTACCCTAATATATTTTCATGCTCTTTAAGCTCAATGATACCATTGTTGGAATTCTAATCCATGTCCCAAGATCAAAAGAGCAAACAATATATATAATGAATGAACAATATTGAAGTATGGCGGAATCATACTCACAAAGATCGGAATACGGATGCGTTGATGAAATAAAATTTTCTCCTTGTGCAGTGAAGGTTTCGGCCAAGGTGAGTGGGGAAGCTCCAAGCTTTCTTTGATCCTTCCAAGCTCAAGAATTAGTTTCCCATAACACCTTTGTATGATCCCTTGAAGGTGCTAGCCTTATATGTGATTTAATGTTCCAAACACACACACTTTCTTCAAGTTTTTGCAACAAAAACAGAAAAGGGAGAGGGCTGTGAAACTTCACAGTTTCGGTCAAGAGGTGAGAGAGAAGGATGATCCTTTTTGATTTCAAAATCAATTTATATTTATGCCATAATATTTATTAAATTAATAATAAACTTATGACACAAATCATGCAATGGCTTAGAGTGTCAACACTCAAACTCCATGCAAAACCATTGAGTGTATTGTACCTATCACCATGCAATGTATTAACAATTAAATAATGCATAAAATGACATGTGTCATGTGGGCCCCACACAACCCAAATGAAAGTGGGCCCACGCGTACTCACTCGTTCGGGTTCGATATTTCCGAAATACCGAACTTTCGTCGCGACGTTAATTAAATCGAATTTAAATAAATAATTGCGCCTAGCGAAATTATTATTTACGTCGCTAACGAATTAATTCTAAATTAAACTCGTTTGCCCGAATTAAAATCTAATTTTAATTTCGCGTCGAAATCGAATTTCGATTATTATATCGAATATAATAATTTTACGATTAATTCCAAATTAATCGTTCTCTCTCTATGTATAGTACTTTATCCAAGATAAAGTCTCTCCGTAATTAATCCAAGATTAATCGAGTTTGAATCATACGTCATTGGTGAATCTTCGGGAAGCGACCCAAGAGATCTCTGGATATGTTGGCAGTAAATACGGCCGTCAGATTATCCGAACACGTACGTACCAAGTACTACGTTTTTACCGATTTACAAGACAAGGTTAGCCTCTAGCAAAACGCCATGCCTACCCAATTCTCCAGAAATATTCTTATTGGAATATAAGATCTATAACAGGCGTAGTATACCGTAGTATAGTGTATACTGATCCAGTATCGGATGATCACATGTAAGGCCTGGGGCTGGAGATGTGTCTGCCCCGTACGATACATATATCGACATCAAGCAACTAGTCTCTTTGATCGGATAATCCTGACCTAGTCATATTATCCCGATGGTTGCAACCATTATAGAGTACTAGTTCTGTATCCTGCGCGATCATCATCTCCATATGTCTGAAGTGATACTTTCCGTCTTGACATCACACCCAATACACTACGATTCCCGATAACCTAGAAGAGGTGTACACAGAACCTGTAAAGCCCTGGACGACCAAAACTAAAGTCTACCGATTGTCGCAAGTACTAGCGATGCAAGTCTCAGGTTAAGACCATATGCACCTACCCTGAAGCGGACTCCCATAGACACGCAGACATACTACCAATGGGATCCGCGGGGTCTATCCAGAGCGAAGCTGTTTTCCGTACCATCGGTAAAACACAACCTCCTACCGCACTTGCATAAGTATCCAATACTCAAATATATGAGAACTATGCTGTTGTGCCCTCACAACACGCACAAGTGCAGTACTAGTCTATTCCGCATTATCGTCCAATCTTGATAACTATACGACTAGGATATTTAATGATTAAACCTTTATGGATTGATACTGTCTCATATCATCTCAATCCGGAATAAATCATAGGGACTTTTACCATTTATATATCAAAGTAAATAAATTACAAAACGGTAAAAAGGCAATTTCAATTTCATTACTACATAGTTAATTTTGTACAATAATACAATATCATTTACAAAATAGTGACGCTATGGGTCATTACTGTCTAACAATCGGTGAATCTTCGGGAAGCGACCCATGAGATCCCTAATATGTTGGCAGTAAATTCGGTCGTCGGACTATCCGAACACGTACGTACCATACTACGTTTGTTACCGATTTACAAGACAGTTGGCTTCTAGCAAAGCGCCATGCCTACCCAATTCTCCAGAAATATCCTTACAGGAATACGTGATCTATATCAGGCTAGTATACGTAGTATTGCGTATTTCGATCCAGTATCTGATGTCACGTGCTAGGCTTGGGCTGAATTGTGTCTTATACCCGTACGAAGCACATATCGGATCTCTGGTAACTAGTCCGCTATAATCGGATATACATGGCCTAGTCCAGAATATCCCGATATCTGCTGCATATAAGAGAACAAGTTTTTTGTATCCTACGTGACCATATCTCCACTATGACTGAGTGATCTTCCATCTCGACATCACAACCGAATACACTACATTCTCATATACCCAGAAGAGGTGTACACAGAACCTGTTAAAGCCCTGGATGACCAAAACCAAAGTATATTGATTGTCGCAAGTATTAGCGGTGCAAGTCTCAGGTTTAAGACCAATACACCTACCCTGATTCGGACTTCCAAAGACACATATTCATACTACCAATGGAATTCCGAAGGTCTATCTAGAGCGAAGTTGTTTTCCGTACCATCGGGAAAACACAACCTCCTACTACACTTGCATGAGTATCCTATACCCAAATAATATGAGAACTATGCCGTTATGCCCTCACAACGCGCACAAGTGTAATACTAGTCTTTTACCGCATTATCGATGTCCAATCTCGATAATACTCTGACTAGGGATATTTAATGATTAAACCTTCGTGGATTGATACTGTCTCATATCATCTCAATCCAGGAACTAATCATAGGAACCTTTCATCATTTATACATCTTGGTGATCTAATCACAAATGATAAAAGAGCAATTTCCCTTTGTCACATAGTTAATTTGTACAACAACACCATGATCTGTACAAATAGTGCGCTATGGGTCATAACTGTCCAATAATCTCCCACTTGGCCTATAGCCAGTCACTCAAGTGTCCATACACCCGAACTATGTACGGTTCGCTCAAACTTGCCGGGAAAGGCTTTTCGTCAGTGGATTTGCATGATTATCGTCTGATCGATTTATTTGATCATCACTCGCCACGATGTATGATCCGAACGAATCAATGATAGTTGAAGTATATATCTGGATCGTTGATGAGACCATTAATTCTTAGCCTCCGTTGTAAGCCTAGCTCAGCTGCTAACAGAACTATATCTAATCTAATTAGATTATTATCGACCCAAATGGCTTCTATTGCTGCCTCAGCTGCAGCAATAATCCACTATTTGTTGTTTTATTTCGGTAACAGTTC